>JADLZL010002170.1:0-89186 GCA_015844335.1 Chrysopogon serrulatus
ACGGAATACGAAGCAGACTGGCATGTTACTGATGTATAGTGATGCACGCTCATCAAATCAAATCGATTTCATTTAGTCAATCTTAAACTCTTAATAGTAAAATAATACGAACCATAACCATGAATAACAAAATACATCTCTGATAAGTTATACATAGGATTAATTGATGACATATGATCCACTGATCCTAATTGACAAAAGACGGCAACCTGCTCTTCAACCTTGAAGACTAACGACATAGCTTGTTCCTATCTCTGAAAAACCACACTTCTCTGCTGCTCAACCTGTACAAAGAAAAATTACATCGAACTGATGTAATTTTTTTAATGATGTACTAATAAGAATCAATATAGCACATCGAACTGACAAGCAGAGATGAAATTTAGACAAAATAGATGACACCACACATACGATTAAATGGATAACTGACTCAATTTAAGATTCACAAATCACAAGACATGAACTTGTTTCTAGTTCTTAACTGAACACTGTTTGCACTAAGTTCTAAACTAAAAAATAATTCAGAAAAATAGTCAGAGTGCTGGCAGAACACAGATAGAAAATTAGCTGCCTCAACTATCATTATGGACTAAATTGCATGCTCAGTCAAATACATATAAAGACAACAGTGGTTTCAGCATGTAGCTCTCTGCATCACAAGCCATAGAAACATGCAAGGAACCAATAATTTTCAGTGCTAGCCAAGAAGCAAAGCTATATAGCTCCCAGACCTGCATAACTGTGCTAATTGACCTGAATATGCTAGGTAAATCCTAATGTAGCCGTACACTTTTTAGATTATGACTAACACTTATGCAGAACTGCAACATATATAGCTCCCAAAAAATTACAGCTTGCAAATTAATGAACAGAGATGCAAAATATGGCATTGAATCTCACCCTTTCCTCCTCTTTCTTCTTTACTCATGTTGATTGATTTCATCTAGAAGACAATGATCAATAGAGCCCATACAGAATTTACTTGAACCTGCAATAAAATTGAGATGTTACAGCTATACTATACTCATTGTTCCCCTCTCTACTAGAAGCTAAGAAAATAAATTTAGATATTATTAAGGGAAAGGAGTATACCAGAAGCATGAAACCAATCTTGTAGGCATATTAACTCTTCCACTGTTTTAGGAGTTAAGCGGCTTCGAGAATCTGAAACAAGTCTCTTTCCATGGCTGAATGCTGATTCATATGGAACTGAAGAAGTAGGGGCCACCAAAATATCTCGAGCCATACGGGAGAGAGTGGGATACTCCAGGGCATTGCTCTTCCACCAACCCAGAATATCGAAATCATCACTTCGAGGGATCACTTGCTTTGATAAGTACGCTTCAAGCTCTGATGGTACCTCATTTGTAGGCTGTGTACTGAGACTCACATGGTTATCCCAATCAGCGTATCTTCCACTTGCATTTGCATTTGTTTCCACCCTAACACAAGGAGCCTGAGTTGTTTGGTGACCAGCTGAGTAATCCTTGAACAGCTCGAGCAAGGTCTTCTTCATAGTTTCAATTTTTGACTCGGCCTCACTCCCAAAGGCTTGTTTCAAACGGAAGTCAATGAATGCAAGTTTAAACCGTGGATCAAAGACAATAGGGAATGATATTTGCAGCCATGTTAATTTCCAGTACCTTCTGAACTTTCTTTGCATATACTGAATTGTCTCAGTAAGGGTTGCATTTGCCTTAGGAACTTGTTTTTCCAAAACCAACCTTATCTCCCAAATCTCATGGAAATGCAGATTTGATGTTGGACAGAGTGATCCCGAGACAACTTCGGTTGCATCAAAGAAGGTCTTCAATAATTCACATACTTTTCTTGCCATTTCCCACTCTTCAGATGTGGGTGGAAAGGTATATTCTTTATCTTGTTGTGTTAATGACTCAAAAGCTCTCTTCAATTCAAAAGAAGTTTCCAACATAAGGTAGGTTGAATTCCAACGTGTACATGTATCAACTTTTGGACGCTTTCCACATGGGATAGACAGCTGCTTAATGATTTCTTCAAACTTCTGTTTCCGTGATGTGGACCCTTCAATGTACTTCACACTTTCCCTTACCTTGTGCACAACTGTATTGATGATTTGAAATTCTGCTTTGCATATCAAGTTCAGCACATGTGCCGCACATCGCTGATGAAGCAACTTTCCTTTTCCCACCAGCATTTTCTTTTCCAACAAATTAGCCTTTAAGAGCTTCATCATTGCATTGTTGTTGCTTGCATTATCCAAAGTGATTGCAAACAATTTATCTTCAATATTCCACTCTTGGAGAAACTTCAGAACAATATTGAACATAGCAACACCAGTGTGTGGGGTTTTCATGAAAGAGAACTTCACAATCCGCTTGTGCATTTTTCAATCTTCATCGGTGAAGTGACATGTGATGCACATGTATCCCAAGGTCTGATTAGATGTCCACATGTCCATTATCAATGAAACTCTGCTCTTCATATTTTTGAAAACATCCATCAAAACTTGTCTCTTCTCTTGGTATTTCTTTGAGCAGTCATCGGTGATCGTCCTCCTTGAGACCATCTTGAATACAGGGTTCAAGCTGGAAACAAATCTTCTAACGCCATCATAATCGACAATGGACAGTGGAAAGCCATGAACAGTTATCATTCTAATTAGCTCTTTTCTGGAGACTTCCTGACTAAATCTCCAATCCTTCAACGCAATTCCTTCAGGAGACATGATGGTTGATTTTAGCTGGCTCACCACTCGTGTCACACTTTGTCTTGCTTTGCACCGCTTCAAGTGTGTGGCCATAGCACTAGTACCCGCTCCACGCCTAGCACTGATCTCTTTATTGCAGTGTACACACCGTCCTTTTATAACTACGCCACCAACTCGAATTTTTGAGAATTCATTCCAAACTTTTGATCTGAATTGTCTATTTTCTTCACCGTTTAGGAAACCCTCGATCATATGCGGCTCAACATCATGACCTCCATCAAATTCATTTGTATCTTCACCTCCATAATCCTGTTCTGACCAGCCATCACCCATTTGACCATCCAAATCAGCATTTAGATCCTCATTCTCATCCCACTCGGCCTCATCATCATGTCCAGCTCTTTCAACTTCAGGCATCCTAGTTGAACGTGGAGTTCTTTTTCTCTTCGATCCACTATTTGAAAACAAATTCATCACTAAAAGTTAGATCCACTAACATATTAAAGAGGGCTGATATGTTAAAGAGGATTTTGCCAACCAAACTTCTCACCTGAGGGCATGTGACGATGGTGTTGAAAAAACAGCATCAGGGTGCCAGTCGTGTGGTACAATTTCGTCCCCAAAGGGAGGGTATGTAACAACCCGGATTTTTCCGTAAACCAAAAATACGAACTTTTTAAAATTTTTCTTGCACATGTGTGAAGCATGTAGTAGTTAGGTCAAACCTAAGCCAACTAGGAACGATTTATAATAAATTGCTGCATACATATAGTATTGTTTGTAGGAGTTGCGGAGCTTTCACTTCGAATTGCATTTCGTGTTGGAGTATGCACAAATCCGTAGCAACATCCTTTTAATCTCCGGGGGATTTAGCCAAAAACCTCTTCGCTCCTCGTCGTAAACCCTAAGTCAAAAAAAACCTTGATCTTGCACCTACGATTACCGACCCTTGAGCAAGTACCCCTAAACCCTAGAGGAACCTTATCAACTCTTGAGTCGCAAATTGCGAAAAAAGGAAACATTCCCTTTTCCTTTTCACCCTCACTAAACTCTCTCTCTTTCCCTAAGACGATGACCGTTGACCCGACACATATGTTGCCAACCCCTGGAAACGAACCCCCAAATCCTAATGACCCCTAGAGGACTAGGTACGTCGGCCATATACATGGGAGCCCTAGAAGTAAAATAGATTTGAAAAAGAAATAGAAATAGAGAAGGAATTGGAGAAGAGGAAAAATAGAAAAGCCCACGTGTAGCCATTCCTTTCCCACCAACCAGCCCACTCCCTACCTCATCCCTCTGCGCAGCCCGAGGCCCAACCGGCTTCCCTCTCCTCCTCTTACCGGCCGGGCCAGCTACGCCTCCCTCCCCTTACGGCCCAAGCCGCGTAGCCGGCAGCAGCTCCACATGGGCGGACCAGCTCGCCCCTCCCCCGCTGCTCCAGCGGCAGCCAGCCCGCGAGGCCCGTTGACCCCGCGCCCTCGCCACTGAACCCTAAGCGGGGCTTGGCGCTCCCGGGCCGCCCGCCCGCCCTTGCTGCGCGCCTGGCGCCTGCGCGTCGTCGCCCGCCCGCCCGTCCGGCTTCCGCGCTGGCGCCGCGCGTGCGGACACGCGTGTCCCATGGCGGCCGCCAACCGAGGATCGCGCCGTTCGTCTTGCCGAAAGCCCTAGCTCGCGAGTATAAGAACCTGCGGCGCCCTTGCTCCTCTTCTTCCCAGCTCGCCGCCATCATCCCTCGCTTCCGTCTGCCCGCTGCTGCGTGCCGCCACCGCGCGCCGTGCTCCGGCCGGCACAGCGGCGCCCGCCTCCGCCCCTTGGCCGGGAGGCATAGCCACGGCGCCCGAGGAGCCACCCAGGCCAGCGCGCCACCACCTGGACAGCGCTGCACCAAGCCGGCCGCCCGCCACCGTGCCCCGTCGCCTTCAACGCTCTCGCCCCGGGGGGGCCCTGGCCGCGAAAAGCCGCCACCATGCGCTGAGCGCCCGAAGGCGCTTGCCTCCCCGCCCGCTGGCGTCACGTCGGCTGCCTCGGCGCCCACCGGGCGCCTCCTCTACACACAGCGCCCACGGCACGGCATTGTTGTTCCGCCCACGCCCCGGGCCTGCGCCTCGCCCAAGCGGCTCGCACTGCCTCCACCCTCCTCGGCCTTGGCGTCACCCGAGCCACCAGCGCGTCCTCGCTCGCCATGCCGCCCGGGCCGCGTTCTCCGTCACCAGCGTCCCTTTCCTTTCGCCGCACTAAGCGCGGGCAGCAACTTTGTATCTGCCGAGCACCGCCGCCCGGCGCCGTCCAGCGTCTTCGCCCGAGAGCGAACAAGAACCGGCAGCCCCGTCGCCAAGCCTTTGCGCCGACCCGTCCCCCAAGCGGAGCAGCGCTGTCTTCCCAGCGCCCGGCCACGGCAGCGTGCCTCCTCGCCCAGTGCATGGGCGCTGCGCTGCACCGTCTCCTCCACCACGCTATCGGCGGTGAGCACGGGGCGGCGGCGGCAGTTCCACCTCTTCTCCAAGCAGCCCACGGCGTCGCGCCGTTCCGCCTGTGTCTGCCTCGTCGAACACCGCGGCCGCGCCCGTTACGCTGCTGCGGGCGCCCCACCCGCGTCCAGCGGGCCGCGGCCTGCCTACTCGCCGCCCGCGCCAACCCGAGCGGGCGGCAGCACACCACGTCGTCCTTGCCGTGCTGCACCAACACGCAGCAGCGAGCAGCCGCGGCACCACCGCCGGTGAGCCCCACCTGCAGCCCTGCCGTTTCCGCGTTCCGCTGCCCATGTACGATACCGGCCATCGTGCCGTGTCGTACACCTTGCAGGGAAGGCACCGGCAAGCCTCGGCCACATCCAGCTCACACCGGCCAAGCTCAGCCATCCACGGCCACCAGCAGCTGGCTGCAGCCTGCCCCGGCCAGCCACAGCAGGCTGCTGGCCACCAGCGGCTGGCCATGGCCGGCCAGAGGTGGCTGCAGGAAGCCAGGGGCTGGCCAGAGGTGGCCCCAAGTGGCTACCGCTGGCCAGGACCTCCACGGTACCCCGACGCACCTCCGAGACGTTCACCGGACCCTTGACTCCATCGACCGCCACCTCGAGTCGCCACCGCCACTCCGCCATGGCGCCCGCCGAACGACTCCGCCGTCGGTGAGCTTCCAAAACGATGTGACCGGCCTTCGTGCCATTGCCAAACGGACGCGCTTAGCACACACACACACGCACGTGACCGGCCCTAGCCAAATGGATCCACGGCGTGCTCGAGACGGGGGGGGACTTGATACCCGTGACCTCGATGCGAGCCCTAAGTCTCTCGGACGCACTTAGCCGTAGCTTGGACCTCGTAGTAAGGGGCTACTCATCTTGGACTGCAGGAATGCCCCCCTTCGGTTGCTTTAGCGGATCTGTAGAAACCCTAACTTGTCGCCATCGCTCCGGCCACCTCGAGATGCGAGGATGGGCCGTCGAGAGTCCCCGTGACCTTGTCCGTTGCAAGCCGTAACCCTCTGGATCCCTTTGTCTCCTTGTTACTATTTCATATACGCATCCATACTGTTGTACCCTATTCTTACGACCTCTCTGTATATGTATCTGTAATACAGGACCCCTCATCATAATGCTATGGAATTGTGCTACTCCAGTCTTGTTGAGTTATTGTGTCTTTTATCGTGTCGATGATTCTTATTCTTTGTTTTGTGTGTTTACTGTGGACCGAGCCTTCGAGCCTGGCCGAGGGATCGATCTCGTTCGGACGTTGCGATCGCGGGATTCGTCTCGCCATGGCCGTAATGCCGAGTGTAACTCGACCCTCGCTTTTAGTTGACTCCATAGTGCCGTGTGCGTTAACTCCCGCCCGGCCCTAGGACATAGTTGTGGAGGACTCGATATCGATATCAAACTCGACGCGGATCTTACCCGCTCATATCGAGTCTTTTGTGACCTAGTCTGTGGGGAGATGATCTAGGCGCAACGATTGTGGAACGATGGAAGCCAACACTTGTAGGTGTAGCTTGTGGCCGCGAGTTCGTCTCGCTATGACCATGGAGCTATGCCACCCTTTTGCCTTTTATACGCTTTTATGTGCACAAACCCTCGTATGATTGTACCTCATATGACCATCACGTTTTTTTGATTCTCGCGGTGACAACCGCACCGCTACTGAATCCGAGAGATGCCTTAGTGCCGGTGCACCTAGGTCGGGTACCTACGGGTGGTTTGCGCACTTGTGATCTTTATTATGTTGCTTCCTTTCGATGCCCGTCTAATCTTTGTGGCAAAAGCATTGGAAGTAGACCCCCTTTTTGGTTGTTCTTGCCTTACTTCTCACGGTAATCTGCTCTATTCGATCCGTCTTGTCCATGACGAATGGATCAAAGATCGGACTATCTCTCTTTAGTTAGCAAGGCTATGGTCGATGTCGTGCCTTGGACTGTGAGAGTCGACCCGATCGACCAAGTGAAACCATCTTCGCTGGAGATGTGACCGAGAACATGACATGGATGTGCCTTGCTAGCCCCTCGTCTCTCGGCTCCCGACATTACTATGTTGTGTGGATCGAGTGGATTCATAGCTGTGGTGCTATTTATTTGCATCAACCTCTTCTACTACCCATTTGGATACCGTAGCGGGTCGGGTTAAAAGTACATAAGAGCCAAGTCACAATGTTACCGATAGTTTCTATTTGCTTCTTAAGCTTAATTGTGACTTGTTGGGTAAAGGCTACAAGGGCCGAGCCCCGTCATTCTTACATTCTCTATATTGGGCCCGTCTTTCGATTCCCGTCAACTCCATGCCGCCAGGATCGAAAGAATGTGAGCCATGGTGTTTGCTAGCGATAAGCTTCGGCTTAAACCATTTACATTTAAAGCCATATTGGCTTGGCCGCTCAGCTTATGCGTAGCATATCACCACTCTTGTCTCTTTGGCCCGAGGATTCGGACATCCGCCGAGAGGGCTAAGTCGTGTACCTCTTAATATCTCTTGTGTTGATGGATCTTCCTACATCTTGTCGTTCTTTCGAGTATTGTGTGTTCTCTTGCCTTGCGTGTCGCATGCATCGAGTAGCTGCTATGTGATCAACGGCGCTCGAACCGGGACCATTTGGAGGAAGAGAACGTGGACGACGAAAGGACTGAGGAAACCCCGTTGATTCGACTACCACAACGGATGGAGAATTGTACCACTACTTCCACGACATCGGGTGTCACGGCAGCACCCTCTTTTAGACAATCCTATTAGACATTGCATAATATCTAGAACTGCTAGTGCTTTATATTTAATCCTTTGCTAGTATATGGATGCATGCTATTGCACGAACCTTTATTACTTGATTGCAACCTCTACCATGTCACCCGGCTTTGCGCTCACGCCCACTTACTTATATTATTCCACCCGCTTGCTTGCATATTATATCACCATACTTACTTAAACTCCACTCGCATTGTATACGTGATGTGATCTTTGGTGGTGAACCCTTGGGAATGGTTTGGCTTGGGATGCCGGACTTGGTGGATTGGGAGCGTCTTTGCGTGTGTCTTGGGTGCGTGGAGAAGCGAGGGTTGAGTCGACCAAAGCTGGGGTATACGACGAGCCGAGGGCGAGTCTTGCCATACGATGCAAACCGGGCATCCGGATATGAATACGTGGCGGGTATATGTGATGTGATGTGATGAGGTGGGATCCTGGGCGTGAGCCTTTGAGGGGCGGAGCCCAGGACAGGGGTGCTGTGGTGGCACGTAAAATGGTAAACCTGATGAAGACATTCGGCTTGGTCAATCCTAAGGACTTACTAGTACTCGGACCCACCGGGAACTCACATCCCACTTGCTCTATATGGTACGAGGCAATTTGGACTACTTGGTAGAGCGGTGCCACTACTATTGGGCTTAAAGTGTGTGTAGGGAGGTGCGGGTAGAGGAGACTCACACCCTTCCGAGACAACACGGTTCTTTGTGACATTCGGGATGTCACTGTGTGTCTCACAAGATCGACCATTCCGGACTATACTTGGGGTGTTCAGGCCGAGAGGTAGGGTGGCATCGTTCTAGGCTAGCAAGCGTAGGGATCCGCCTAGACGGGGCACTATCGATGATGGCTATCTTGTGGGTAATGTGAAACCTCTGCAGAGAGTGTTATGGTTGATCGATCGATACATATGCCGACTTGTCGGCTATGGACCTTCCTAGTGACCGTCTTTGGTTGGAATAGAGATGATGAGTCTTCTTTTCTCCCCCCCTTGGGTATGGTGTTGCCGGTTGTGAGCCTCGGGGGCTGCGGGCCGTTGAGACAAAGCCGAGAGGGAGTTGGCCTGCCGACTGAGTGTGAGATGTGGTGTGGTGGTGGTGAGGTGGTGATGGATTGGGATGGATGGATGATGGATGGATGTGTGAATGTGTGTGGTTGGGAATGTGTTAAAACTTGATGAACTATTATATTGATTACTACTTGTTACTATTTCGCATGCGCTAAGGATGCAAACCACGACCAAATATTAGGATCGCGGATCCCTTGTTTTATCTTTTTTCCACTAAAGCTCATCGGTGTCGACCATGGCCACGCACACATCGGGCGGTGTGCAGATTTATCGCTTCTCAGAGATGTCGAATAGTGATGGAATAGAAGGTCTCGTGCCTGCGCTCAAGTTTGGTTCGGAAGATGGATCTTCGCTGCTGACACTCTACTCTGATGCCCGTGAAGGAGGAGCCTTCACTCGACGACTATTCCGCCAACTCTTATGACGATTAGATATACTTCCGCTAGAATTACTCTGTAATAGGTGTGTTTACAGTTGATGTTATATCATGTAAAACTTGTAATCTAACGCTGTATGACTGTGATATCTACTGATATATGATAATGTGATTGAATCATTCATGGTTCTATCACATTATATCTCATTCGTGGATTTTCTCTTCGTGGAAAATCGAGGATGTTTCAGGGTATGACCCCTCACCTGCTTTAATCCTGCTCTGGTTCAATCTTGCTTCGTCTCTCACCTATGGCTCCATTTCCTTGACTGATAGTGCAAACTGAATTGCTAATGCTGAAAGCTAATGCTAAAATTGTAGACTGATATTACTATGACTGATAGTGCAAACTGAATTGCTTCACCCTAGCTAGTAATTTCAGAATTAACTAGCAAAAATTTGTGTGCATAATTTGACGACTATAGCATGAAGGTGAACTGCAGTATATGAACACTAAACTAATAAACCTGAGGGCTGCACCTGTTATAATACCCACACGGTCCTATCATCTTGCTGGTCTGACTCTCTGGTATAAGCTAAGGACACATGAAATTGGTTTCCTACTTCTCAACTGAACACATGCAGTTGTTGACTGAACCCATGACAGAACTAATGGAACACAGACAGATTTTCTACTCAACTGAACACTATTAATGGAACACAACTAGTAATTTAAGATTCACAAATTAAAAGATATGATTCAATGGATAAGTCACTAAATTTATGCAATACAGGTCTCTGCATCACAAGGCATAGGAACATGCAAGGAACCAACAAGCTGATGAACTGCAGAGCTGCAACCTATATAGCCTAAATTAATTAGTTGTACACTACTGTCATTTATTTTATTGCACCATGTTCTCTCTACTAGCAGTACAGTACATGCAGAAGAAACCAATGAGATTGGGGCGTTAGAGTAGAAACAGCATGTCATACATCCACTTAATGAGATTGAAGTAGACGACAAAACACAAATGACTAAATGACTGAACGTGTTCTGAACATGTATGCACACCCAAAAACCCAAGTAGGTAGGCCTTTCGACTATATTCAGAACTGTAATAGCTATCATTATGGACTACATTGCAGCTCAGTCAAATACAAATGTAGCTGAATAGCTCCCAGAACTGCAAGATCCTAAACCTAACGATATGCTCGCTGACAGCCGGATTACTTGCAGCTTACAGCATGATTCGGTACCAGCTGAGCCATGAATCCCTCGGATTCCAAGAGATTTTGGGTCGAATCTGCCACTTTTGCTCTCTACTAGTAGTAAGTACTGTATGTGCTGCTCTACTACTTGCTTTTTTTTATCATCAAAAGGTTAAAAAGGTCTTACTACGACTACTAGAACAAGACATACTCACAGACAGGTTGGTTTGTATTGCAGAAGGTGGTACATAGAATCCAATATGGAGATGGAGGACTACTGTATTTGTGACTGACTGACTGTCTGTAACACAAGATTGTTCTTGTCAATTCAGCTAAAGCGAGCTTGGATTCTTGGAAGCAGGGAAAGAGCAAAGCAAAAGCCCAGCCGGGGGTCAAAAAGGAGGGTGGGAGGAGGTGATGTGCCCACTCCTCTTCAATGCTATACTACATACAAAGTTTCATTCAGAAGAAAAAAGTGATAATGCCGTAGTAGTATTCTGCTTCAGTTTATGGATTCAGTGGACGGACATGGCCTAAAATCTCAACCAAACTGCACATTTCTTGGCCTCTCTGAATCTGAAGCCCGGACGAACAGAAGAACTGTCCTATTACAAGGATGGGAAAGAGCGGAAGATGGGGGATGGTACCTTATTAGGAGGAGGACGGCGACGAGGAGGAAGGAACCGGTAGTGTGCGGCAGACGGGAGCAGGATGTCGCGGGCAGGCGGGAGTAGCGGGACGTGGTTCAGATGCCGCCCTCGCCGCCGTTGCGCTGCCGCCCGGACGGACGGGAGCCGCCGCCGCTGCCGCCCGGACGGACGGGAGAGAGGAGCGGGTCGAACCGCTCGATCCAAAGGTTCGACGGCTTTCGAACCACCAACCCTATCTGACCTAATGGGTCACAAACAGAGCCCATTTGGGTCATTTTTTTTTGGCCCGGTTCGAAGAACCTTTGGGCCGAACCGAACCGTCCCCATGTTGAGTCCCGCGTCCTCCCTCACCTCTGCTTGACTTGCTGGACAAGCATTGGCAATATGACCTCTAAGACTACTAGTTCCAGATTTGGTAACTAGCTTTAGTTGGCAAGTACTTGCAAATAGCTTTGAGCTCACCATCCACAGTAACCAAATCTTTCTCAAAGTGCTCCCAAACATTGGACCGTGTACGTCGTGGCGTCAAAGATATATGCGCCTCTTCAAGAGTTCTAGACCTCTCTGATGCATTGGATGTCATCTTTTCAACTGAAGAAATAGAGAAACAGTGAGTCAGATCCAAGTTTTATATCAAAAACTAAAACTAAACGATGCATATATATTAAAAATTAGTTGGTCACCAGATTAATTAATGTTCTTAACTCTTTTGTCTACACGTGAGCACTAAGCAACACTTGGACCAAAACTACCCTGCTTTGCACTAGTACTCAGGCTTGTGAAAATCATAAGCACTAGCAGACCAACTCACGCACTCCACACTCTCTCTCTCTCTCTCTCTCTCTCTCTCTCTCTCTCTCTCTCTGCTTTCCTTCGTCTCCCCTGCATCTCATCCCCATGGCGTTCCAAGCTAGCAGCCCCATCAACAACCATTGTTGGGAGATATACTAATGTTTTATCCCAGGCTGAAGTATTATGAGTATACTTGTCCTAAAAAAGAAGAATACTAGTCATGGTTCTGGTAATAACTGGCTCATATTTCTCTTGCAGCTTGGAAATTTTATCTAGTATTTGTTTGAAGTGCAAAATTAGTATATCCAACATATCTATCCCATTGGCATATGTCCTGTGCTCTTGGTAGACAAAGGAAAATTATCTCTAGGCAGTGTAGGTGAATCTGACCTCCGTCCTAAACAAATGTTTGCTCCTGGTCAGAGGAAGCGGCAAGCAATGGCAAATAATTGGGGGAAAGAAGAGTCGCTTGGGTGCAAACGCAAAAGCAAAGCGCTCGAAGAGGAAAAGGAAAGGCAAAAATCTTGAAGCAGGGGAGTAGGAGGATGAGGAGGAATCCGGGGAAAGCGAACCTGCCAGCGGAAATCCGGGCGCCCATTGGTGATTTCTTCTTCTCTGCTCTCCTCCTCCAGCTTCGCTTTGCTGTGGGCGCACGGAGGGAGGAAAAGGCGGGGGCTCTTGGAGTCCGGACGTTCGGACAGGAGATACCATCCGAACGGCCTCGCCCACGCACACGCGCTGTTCATCTTCCTCGTCCACACCTCCCTCGCCCTCGCCCCCGCCCAGCCCCCGCCGCCCCGCCGCCACTGCCCGCCGCGGGCGCTAGGGTTCGCCGGAGCACACCGGAGCTCCGGCGAACCCTAACATTCGCGGGGGCCTCCCCCTTCTTCCCCTCCCAGCCTCCCACTCCCACCGCCGCCGCCATGGAGAAGCTCACCGGCGACCACGACGCCCCCGCCCTGGACCTGGCCCAGCTGCCGCCCCCGCCCGCCAGCTACCCTAAACCGCCCGTCGGCCATCCCAGACGCCTGTCTTCCCTTCTTCCCCCCTGCCGGCCGGCCATTCTATACTCCACCGGAGGAGTCGGAGATGGAGGAGCAGCCGCGCGTGGGCCGCGCGTGGGCCGCGAGCGTGAGGAGGAGGGGGCGGGGAAGAGAAACAGTGCTTCCCGCGCTCCCATTCGGACGGAGGCTCTAGTCCGAATGTTCGGACCGGATGATTTCCGGGAAAAGGCTGGCTTGGATTGGAGAGCAAAGCAGGCCGGGCGCTGTCCTTTTGCCTTCCACCGGCTCACTGCTCGTGGGATACGCACGCAGCTCCGCCTTGCAGTGTCGCTCGCGGGGTATGCATGTCCGTCCGGTCAGAGGAGCGTGCTCGCCGACCGCCAGCGGAGTGAGAGGAAAGACGGCGGCTTGTGTGACTCTGCAGGTGAGTCGATATAGAGGCGACTAGGAAACTTTAGCCGCCATGGCAAGAGGCATCGAGAGGCGAGAGTCAGGAGAGACGGCGTCCGGCGTCGGAGATGACGGGAATCCAATCCAAACCAGTCTACTCTAGTTACTACCCCAACCCGCACGAGCCCATTCGGCACTTGAGCCCATTTCACCCAAACCGTGCAGGCGCAAAGGGAAAGCCAAACTAGGAAACCTGGATTCAGTCTAAACTATTGTCAGGTTGAATTTTAGGTGCCCGTCACGACCGCACGAACGATGGCTAGCCTAGCAATAGGCTAGGTTCGGTGGCAAGCTAGTTTTGACGAGATTACATATATGAACAGTGTGTGTGCGCATGGTTTTATACGTAACCTTAGTATTGAGCGGCGACGTAAGTACTACTAGGTGGCAGCTAGCAACGCCGTGTCGTGGACATATATATACACACACGATCTAGAAGCCTAACTACTAGCATGAGTATGACGTGAACATTTCGAAATTCTGGGGACGGCGAGACGACGCATCTTACACGCGACGCATCTTACACGCGACTAGCTAAGCTACTAGTACGTGCTTTTTAGTCATGCAAACAGACAGCGGATTGGATGAGATCCTGAGACTAAAATCAAAATGCGTCACGATCTCATGATTCTCAAACGCAGAAGCTAGCGCTGTTCGATCGGATCTTTTCGCTGCGTAGCTCAGTAGCTATACAAATCCACCATCTAGGGCGTGCCTAATTAGCCAAGCCAAAAGTAATTCTGAAACATCAATCAACTATGTTTTTCTTCGATGGTTTTAATTTGCCCGGCATCTTAAATCATCCAGTTCATTGGACATGATGGTCCGCAAACTAATTTAGATACACTAGTATAAAAATCATTTCTTTCTGCAGTGGTTTTTATTTATACAGTGCATTTCTCTTGACGTTGGCCAAGAAAAAAATCAAATTCAAGGGAAAAGATTTGGTCATGGCTCTCTTAGGCCATGCACAATGTGTCTTTTTACATGTCTCTGTCGATATAGTATTGAATACTATAGTGATAATTCAGAATACACCTTTCAAATACCATTAGAATAGTCATCATAGTATATTTTAGAAGCAGTTTGAGCATCACACACCAAAACATCCTAATCAAGAAAAAAATATTTTGAAATAAAAGTACAAATTAAAAGGAATAGTAATCAAAATTAAATAGGAAACAAAATTAATAAACATGTTTAAAAAGTAAAAGAAAAAACAAAATAAAAAGCCAATAATAGATGTAAATGAAAAGAAACATTCATGGATACTGTGCGAACAACCTAAAATACATCATAGAACATCTTATCATGTGAACAATAGAAAATACACCATGTAGTTTCTAATAAATTTATATAAATAAAACAAAATACACTATTGAACATCTATAGGGTACTATTTGAACATTAAAAATACACCAAGTAATGGATATAAATATCATTATAAGCAATCCACAATACATCATGGAACATCTCAAAGTCCACAATGGATATAAAAACAATCTAGGATACATCATACAATATCCCATGTAACATAGGAAATTAAAGATAAAATAAGAAAAACAATAAAATAATTAATACTAAGACTTAAATAAAAAATAAAATGAAAATGGGAAGAGAAAAATCCCAGTAATAATTGAGGAAAATAAAAAAAGATGATCGGTGTGGTGCAGAGACATGGACTCAGAGATAAATGACTTATGGGCTGAATTGACTACATAGAACTAAAATGAAGTAATGGGAAAGAAAATAGGCCCAACAAGAAGCAAGCACGGGATCGAGTGATCGACCGAAGAACGGCGCGGACGCGGCTGGTCTGTTGAGCGCCAAACACCTACCACATGTGTGAAACTGTCAACCGGAAGAACTCTGTTCGTGCTGAGCGTTCATTGTCCGTCCGGTACGGTGCGACGTCGTCCACGATCAAGAGGACGTGCATCTCCACCTCGAGCTCGTACCTCAATCGGCTGCGTATCTGTACGTGGCGACAGCAGAGCCAAATCCACCTGAAGATGATGATATGGACTATATAGAAGCAATCAAAGTGGGATTATATCCCTTGATCTTACATCCATATACACATGGATCACTACAGGCTGCATGTCACATGAAAATGAATTCAATAAGTATATTGTTTTTTTTTCTGGTGCATATATATGTAGACGTACTATTGAGGGATATTAGAATAAAAAATGTTGCCATTTATTCACTGTTTGAAATTATAAGTTATTTTGGTTTTTCTAGATATATAGTTGTTATTATATACTTAATATACATTATATATAAACAGTAAACACTATAAATCTAGAACTTACGGGAACTTGCTGTGGCCTTAATCAAAACACATGTTATACACCTGTAACACCTCCGAAAAAAAAAATCATAGATAAAACTGAACTTTTTTAGTTAAATTTGTGGTTGTAAAAAAATAATATGTGCTTTGTTTAGGTTGTGTGCATATATTACCATTTAGATCCTCTCAAAAGACATACTTACATTTCAGAAGTCAATATTAGCTAGGATCACAAATTAGTTCAGTGATTCTAAGATTAGATGTAACCTTAGCTTGTACACCCTCTGTTTTAAATTGTAAGTTGTTTTGATTTTTTTGGTACATTTAATTTTTTATGTATCTATCTAGACAATATATATCTAGATATATAGCAAATTCGATGTATCAAAAAAGTCAAAGCGGTTTACAATTTAGAACGATGGGAGTAAATTGTATGCAGAGCGTTTTATCTGAAAGGCCACTATGTCCTGTGGAGTGGATATCTTCTCTCTCGTATATATTCTCTCAGAGATTCCCGTGTTGCCACTTGGGCTGTCATTACAATGCAAAGTCGAAGACCTTTACGACTTCTTTACCGCCAAAATATATGAATATCCGCTAATACTAAATGTTGTCCCCAAAGAGAGCAATGCAATCTAGTATTACCGTGGTTCAACGTGCCTAACGCTTGGAACATGCTAGCCCAAGACGCAAGGAACTAACGATAATAAGTTATGCTCTTCCTCCATCCCAAATTATAAGACCTTTGATTTTTTTAACCCAAGTTTGATCATTCGTCTTATTCAAAAAATTTATACAAATATTACCAAATTTAAATTATTCTTGAAGAACTATCATTAATAAAGCAAGCCATGATAAAAGAAGTGATGTTTTTCAAAATTTTTTGAATAAGACGAGTGATCAAACTTGATGTCAAAAAAAAGTCAAACGTCTTATAATTTAGGATGGAGGGAGTACTAGATTAGACCAATGTTTAAGATTTGAAGAGTGTTAATTAATGTGTTATGCTCTGAAAGAAGGTACCAGAGGAATAAAGTAATCATATCAGGGCATCTGTTCCCGTGAACTGATGAATGGACAGACAGACATTTTCTGTCTGCTCTTATGAAAGTTGCACGCGTGTGCCAAACCACGCGACTTGACGCCCTCCAGTCCAGATTGATCGCATATTTACATTTTTACATTACAACCTGCATATATGCGCGTCGTCTCAGTTAGATTGTGATGCTAATTAAGAACCTTAGTCTTCACATACGAAAAAAAAATGATGTTTCCTAAACTGCTATAGTATAGCAAGTAACTTTGGTGTAACTTTTGGAAATTTCTGCCGCGCTGCAGCCAACCGGCCGGCCGGCCGGAGGTCCTCTATCTCGGTCGCCCAACAACTCCAGGAATCCACGGGCAAACTTTAGATGCGTCTGGACTCTCTCTTGCCAATAGTAGTGATAGACCAAAGATCCCGTCCTCTTTTTTAATCTTGGCACTACTGCTGTTGTATGTATAAGTTATTCAAATCAAGTGCACTACCACTAACACGGCAGCCTGCATGTGCAGTATTTCAACAACTGTACATACGTTCCACTTCCATTGTCAACTGCTGAAAGGCCTTCTCTGTTCGATCGTCAGTGCTCACGGCCGGTAGGGCTGCCCAACTCGACCTTTGCTTGCCAATGCAGAACGTGCAGTCTGTACGTGCTCAAAACACGGTTACGTCCGCTGCTAAACGTACACGTGCGACTTGCAGCTGGTTTCCTTACATGTTTAGTCATGGATGCATATCCATCCATGTCCTCAGATCCGCACACCAGCATGCACTAGAAACATCGATGGACGGCTTCAGTCACCTTTTCATCCATTTAAGTCTAGTCGTCTTGAATTTGATATACATTAGCGGATCATCGGATCGACACAAGCCAAAGCTTTGCTTGTCAGTAATTTCTGGTTACTAAACAAATGTCGCCGGATTACACGGCCAGCCCAACGAATGGCCAGTCAAAAAGAGCTAGCTGCTAACCCAGGAATCACCGCCATTCATCATACAAAGCTGCTGCCTAACACCAAAGCATGCATATCTCCTTCGGTACTACCAAACCCTAATGGCATAGTTGACTGACTAATGAAGCCCCAAACAAGTCTTGCCGGTCGTGCCGCACGCTCGTGCGGGGGTCGGCCGGGGGCTGGGTTCTGTCTCCTGGGTCTCCTATAAATACACGACGACACCTGATCGCCATAACGCGCTATAAACCAGCAGCTAAATCCTGTTATATAGCTTGCGAAAGAGATCGAGAGAGAGAGAGAGAGAGGCTTGCATTGGAACTAACCATCCAGTTTTTGTTGTAAATTGTTCAGAGGTATACATAGTGTGTGGGTGCGGCGTCGATGGGGAGGGGTAAGAGCTCATCTTTTGCGTCCCTTCTCGGAAGCAAGAAACAGGGCTCCGGCGGGAGGAGGCAGGAAGAGGCGCCGCCGCAGCGGTACTACTACCAAGGGACAAGGGTGCGGCCGAGCGATGACGACGGCTACTACGGCCACTACTGGTACGCCGACCGGGACATCAACCGGAAGGCCGATGAGTACATCCAGAAGGTGATCCACGGAATGGCCAGCGAACAGCGTTCACGCGAACAGCAGGACGAATAGGCTGCAGGCGGGGGTCGTTTGTGCGTGCGTGCATGCAGACGCATGCAGGCTCGCGCATGCATTATTCCCGGCCCGCTTTGGGTGGCTGTTAGCCATGCATGAATAAGAATGATTCAGCGAATCAGTGTTGTGTGTTGGAGGTTGTCTACTGGATTGCAGGATCGGTTTTGTTGTTTTTATGTGTACTAATCTAGTACTATATCCAGTGTATTATAATAATATATAAACTGTTAATGCCACTTCTAAATGTCGAGTACCAATTCTCATGCATGTGTGCTTTTCGTTCCGAGGTTATCCACGAGTGCTTTTCGTTCCGAGGTTATCCGAATATATAGGCCTCTAGATAAGTGCTTTGCTCCAAGATAAAGATGTTTTTACTAGGGTTTCGCCTTTAAGTAACTTCTCACGAACTTTAATTAAGTGGCATTTGGCTGTAGTCTGCACTAGCACACAAATCGGTCAAAACCAATCCCTAGAGTTGGGTTAGTAAAACCGAAACTATACCACCGATTGTAAAAATTAAAAATCGATTTTCAGAATCCGTCAACTTAAGCAACCATCCTTAAAATCACATTATTTTTAGAAGCGACTCTCTTAATCCAACTGTCCTTAAAAATGAATCTATTTCTAGTGGCGATTTACTTAACGGAACTGCCCCTAAAAATATATTTGTAGGGGCGGTTTATAAGCTACAGTGCTTCTGGAGCTAGATACAAGCGATTTGCTAAGTAAATCATTCCCATAAGAAATAGAAGGCGTCCTAAAAATGTTTATTTGTACTAGTGCCAGTACAAGGCATATATGTGTGACAACGATAATAGTCACAGTCTATACAGAGAATTGGCTCTACAACTGGTTTAAGCCTCCTTCATAATTGGATTCTAAACTATGAGTATGTGCGCCAGTCATTTTCGTGGGTATGACTCCGGCCGGTTTTAACGACCAGTAGTGAAAGTGATCATTGTTATCTAGGCAGTTGTCACTAAGAGAGAATGAAACTACAAGCTTCACTACCAGTTGACGGTACCAGCCGAGAGTGGATCCCTATCCATTATGCAGCTTTCATTGCCCCTCTCTTGTTAGAGGATGTCCAAGAGTTTCCAAAGCTCACATTTAATCATGTTTTTTTTGGCAAGATTATAAAAAAATCTCTAATAACATCATATCTCAAGTTTGGAAATGCTAAGAACCCGACAAATGTGCTCCCAACATTTTTATTTTTAGCCACTTAAAAAACTCATTGATTTACCAATTGTTTTTTACAACTATTGGAGATGGTCTTTTATTATACTACTAGTTTTCCAAAATGACTAAATCACTCCACAAAATTAATTTAACTAACTAATTTCACTACCACAAAACACGCTATCACTATCAGCTCATATATATATATGTATATCATTGGCGCTTCAAGACATGAACTGATAGTGACGTGTAGGAAATGTGGATAATCAAGCATACGGACACCTGTTGGAGGTTAATTGCTGAGACGGCGCGGCCCAATACATTGATGCTACGAATCTGAACTAACTTGTGTAAATTAAGCGCTCTGATGTGGTGCTCTTTAATCAGAGAATATGTTTCTTTACAGACAGATCTCCTTTGCACCCCTACCCCTCGTAAGTCGCTTTCTCACTGCTTCCCGACGTCTGCACGTGCTCTCCCTCTGTCCCAAAAAAAGTTGATGTTCTAAGATTAAAAAAATATTCATAAAAACGTGATGTTTAAGCGGCTGTTGGACAATAGATTTGACCATATCAGTTTGAGAATATGACCTGCTTGCCTCCATGTATTCCTTTTCATTATGAATTTATTCCACAATTGCATCGTTCACTTTCAGTAAATTGAACTAGATGGGTAATTTTTGTTGAGCCCAGTCCTAAAAATCCTAGAACATTTTTTTTTTTTTTTTTTTTTGATCGAGGGAGTAGCTAGCAAACAGTGACGTGAAACCCATGATAGATTGCCTTAGGTAGCTGATTACGTGCATGACTTTATTATGATACAAACTGTGCATGACTTTATTATGATACAAACTACTTTCAGACTCTGATTATAAGGATGCTCGATACCTAATGCTAACTAGACAGCCAGAGATAAAGGGTAGGGACAAGGAGATATAACTTTTAAAAATTTCTGCCGCGTTGCAGCCAACAGAAGGTCGTCTCGACCAACAACGAACTGCAAAAATCCAGGCAAAACAAGATGCTTTATTGACATTCTTTTCCAATGCAGAGGTCGATCGTCGAGAGCAAGCAAGAGTTGTGTCTATATATCTACTTTGAACACGGAGGTTACAATGTCTGAACAATTGTAAAATTTCCACAAGATCAAGATGTGTTCAGACTGATGACCACACGTGGCTTAGCGTTCTTGTGAACGCACAGCAATACAATATTTCAACTGTAATTTACGGTCAACTGGTTGGTATTGTCAATTGTACAAATAAAGGTCGTTCGTTTGTCGTCGCAGCTCACGACCGGTCAGGCGGCTGCCCAACTCGATCTTTGGATACATGTGCCGACGTGTGTGCTCATCGCTCGCTTAATTATACGTACGTCTGCCGCTAAACATATATAAACTAATACACACACTCGACGTCCATCGATGGTCGATGCCATATTGCCATCATCGCTCCAAGCATTGCTGAATGCTGATAGCCTTTTCTCAGTAGATGCAGGCATGACTTTTTTTTTCGCATTAGCTGTAATCCATCTATGATTAACTTCAGTCACCTTTAATTTATTTGCTTGCTTCGGTCATAGATTGCACTATTTTTTTTTTTCTGAGTACTACTGACTGTATCGACCAATCAAACGATGTGCTTGATTACACGCAACAGCCCAATGAATGGCCAGTCAAGAAGTAAGGAGGCATCGCCGCGGTTAATCATACAAGGATACTTTAGTCATCTGTCTAACCACACGATGGGCTAGTAATCATTATCTAATAAGTTTATTAGTTCGCTGCAATAACTACTAACACATTATAACAAAAATAGAACCTTAGGCCAAAAACCCTCAAGGAAACCATGAAAACCGCCAAATAAATTATTCTTGGTGGCCAACTCACTCAAGGAAGGACCGCTAGAGAGTCACTACTGCACACAGGGCTTTTAGCCCCGGGCCGTAAGGGCCTTTAGTCCCGGCTCCGGAACCGGGACTAAGGATTCGGGACTAAATGTCCCACCTTTAGTCCCGGTTCCGAGGCCGGGACGGTTGGTAACACCAACCGGGACTAAAAAGGTGCGCCCAGGTCGTGCCACTTGGGCCGCCATTTTAGTCCCGGTTGGTGTTACCAACCGGGCTAAAGTTTTTTTTTTTTGCTTTTTGCATTTTTTTCTTTTAATTTTTCATTTAGGGTTTACAATTACATTATTATTTCCGAATGCGCATTGTTCGGGCCGCTAGTTTATGTAAACGCCAAGACTTATAATTTATATAATTTAGAGCATTACATATAAATATACTATAAAACACTATATATATTATACATATGTATAGGTCCATAATATAATATTTACACACATGCATCACGGATAAAGTATTTACAACACAATTTTTCTCCGCCACTCAAATATCGTACAAATGTTCATCTTGATTTGGTTTCATTGGTTCGTCATGGTTGAAGTAGCACTTTCGGCGCGGGATTCAGGACATGGTCGTTAAGAAATCCCGCGATTATCTCCTCGAATTCCTTTTAGGCGGATCTGTATCCAACACTTGTTCCTTCAACCACGTCTCCTTTAATAGACATTAAAGAAAAAAGTATTAATTTACATAAGATTTATTAAATAGCAATAAATAAATGATATTGACTTATTATATATACATGTTACATACTTTTAGGTGCTCTAGATTAGTTCTTTTGGCATAGACCGTCAGAAACTCGCACACATAGTAGCCACACAAATTGTTGTCCCGGTGGTCGCCGTAGAACCCACTGAAGTAGGATAGGCTTCGAAAGCGCTTTCAAATCTGGACAGTATTTCTGCACGAACCAAGCCCAAACCCTAGCAATAAAACGATCATTATTAATTAACTATTACCGAGTTAAAGAGCAGAAATTAATATTTAGAGATCGAAGTTACCCTTGGATAATATCTGTCATATCTTGGTAATCTTCCTGTGGTTTTCTCAACGAGTCATAGATTACCAAATGACTTTGCCAGAGATCAATCACAATCAGTATCCAATGAAAGCTGCATTTGTTTATAGTCAACATATTTATATATCTTCATACTAATTTGATTAATTAGTTAAATAGAATATACACACGATAACAACACTCACTTAAAGTTATAAGGAAAGAGTATATATCTTTTGTCCTTTTGGTTGACCAAGAACCTCCGTAGATTTCTCTCCGTTTGAATTCTCCATAAAATATAGGGGTCTTCGGGTCTTTGAATACGATATATGGATCAACAAAACTAATCTCCTTGTCGTTTTCTAACTCGAGGTCCCCATCATGTCTCTGCATATGTATAGCGGGTTTGAGTAATTAGTTATACATATACATGATATGTTCAATGACATTATTAAAGAAAGAATCACTTACGATTTAAGCAACTGACTAGAGATTTGTCCAGAGCGTTCATATGGCATAGTTGGTGTAACTCATTAAATTGAACATAAATAATATCATCACCGCGGAAGTAATGATAGTCTCTAATTCAAACGCAAATATAGTCATCCGCTTTTCTGCCACACGCTGAGATGTACCACTGGTTTAGCAAGTACATTTGCGTACCAAGTTTGCTGAGGGCCGCAGGGTTGTATAGAATCTTGCCATATGCATATTCCTTCTGCCAATGATCAATTCCTGGAGCACTTTCAATTGGTGCCCCACTGAGCATTTGGGCCAAGCTAAGACCAGTTTCCACAAAAAATTGATCAAGTTGATCATAACTCAAATCTGCAGGTATCTGGTCTAGCACGTCAATGTTTGAACCATATTTATTTCCAATTACTAGCAAGGGCACTGATTGCATTGATTGTTCCCCGAGCTGTGCGACACCCTTCCGTGCTCTTTTCTGTTTCTTCTTGTCTTCTTCTATAGATTTGCTAATAGTACAATCATAATCTGATAGTGATGATGATTCTTTATGAGCATCACGCCTCTTTTTTTGTTGAGCCTCGACCCTTTGCCATAGATCTTCTGGCCGTAGTAAGAGGTATGGCTTCTCAGGGTTTCGCTTTGATTCTCTTTCAGCCTTAAGTTTCTTGAAGAAACTGTCCACATCTGACTTTACCGAAGCATCTAGTTCTGTGGCAGTCTTCTCATAGGACAGCTTCTGAGGAATAACGGTTTGTTTCTTTTCTGAGGCTTTCTTCTTTGGCGGCGGGGCAGCCGACGCCTTTGATTGTGTGGCCGGCCTCTTCTTTAGGGGTGGGTCCACCGGTTTTGGCGCTGGAGCCACGCGTGGAGGCGATGGAGCGGCCGGTGGGGGCGTTGGAGCCCGACGTGAAGGCGATGGGGCGGCCGGTGGCGGTGTTGGAGCCCGAGGTGGCGGCATTAGAGCCCGAGGTGGCGGCATTGGAGCTCGAGGTGGCGGTGTTCGAGCCTGAGGTGGTGGCGTTGGAGCCCGAGGGGATGCAGCCGTGTCTTGCACTGCCTCGTCATCACCCGCAGCACTATTGACATGTTTGTGACCACCTGTGAAACCAATGAGGTATATGAGTAAACTGCTAAGCCAATGCAAAATAAAGTTAGTGAATAAATGTATCATCAACTTTCATCCGCACCTAGGGTTAGGTTCATGACGAGGAGGTGGTGGTAGATTACTAGGTGATGCCCCAGGAATAATGATGTAGCGCTTGCGCCAACAAATGAATCGCTTCTCCTAGAGTCTTCTCTCCATCACCTCCTTCTATCTCAAGCTGCACATAGCTGAAACCTCTGACAACTCTATCCACCGAGACACTAGCATATCCAGCTGGAATTATTGCCCCATGGCATCTTGGTGTCTTCATAGGGTCGATAGGAGATACAACACCGACAGCCACCATGACTGTGGCAGTCCCCTGTGGAATGTGCAGCTCACATGTTGTCAGAGATTCAGTGACGTCATCCACCGGAAAGCGCAGCCCCAAATCATCTTGAATAGTTGGCATCTCCGTGGAAGCGCAACTGCTTTTCAACTGACCGGGTAGGCTAATGTTGACTCCTGGCTCTGATGCAGTTTGTCATTGCATGGAACTTACTACCATCTGCACTTGCCTTTTGATTTTCTCGTTCATTCTCTCTTCAAGCGCTTTCTCTCGCTGTATTGCTTCACGTGCCGCTTCACGTGACTCCATAACCATTTCTTCCAACCTACGCGTCCGCTCTGCATCCTCGCCCTTCTTTCTTTGGCAGCTTCTATATGTCGGTCTGTCTTTAGGGAAGCCATTCTCCCACGACACCTTCCCATAGCCTCTTGTTCGCCCACCGTGTTCAGCAGTCTCCAGGGCGTATGTCAGCTCATCCTTATCTCTGTTTGGCTGCCAGCTGCTACTTTCAACCAAGCCTCGGGCATAGGCCATTCTCTCTCCTACTCTCTGCAGCTTTTCACCATACACTATTTTCCCAATCTCTAGGTCCAGGGTTCCCCCATGACCGAAGAACCAATACTTGGTGCGCTCAGGCCAATGCATTGATTCTGGTTCGATCCCCTTGGCAAGAATATCCTATTTCAGTCTTTGCTACTTGGGAATAGCACTCATGTAGTCACCTGAACCCAAGTGATGATGGTATTGCTTTTGTTTAGCATTTTCCTGGTTCTTTATCATCCGTGCCTTACCCTCTTCTGAGTTCTTAAACTGTACAAACTCATCCTAAAAAGGCCTCAACTTGACATAGGCTTTAGCGGTGAAATCTGGTGTCCGGTCATGCGCAATAAAAGTCTTGTACAGTTTCTTCTTCGAAGCCTAGAATTGTTTGGCCATCTTCTGCATAGCCCAAATTTTAACCTTCTCCTTCAAAGCTGCATCCGTAGTATCGAGCGTGAAATGTTGAAGGATATCTTGCCAAATCAGTTCTTTGTCACGATCTAAGACAAAACTAATATGTGGAGCGTCTTTTCTTTGCCTCCATTCTCGAGCACTGATCAGGATCCTGTCCCTTATAAGGTACCCACAGTGCGCAACAAACTTATTTGAATGTGGCCCAGGTACTTTGCCGGTACCCTCTTCGAATTCCGATAGAATGTACCGACCCTCCAACGGCTTCTTAGGGCCTCGCACATTTCTACTCTTCCCAAAAGTTGTCGCCGATCCAGAGGGCTACACAAAGAAGTATAAATATATTTATACAAATACCATTCATTTTAATTTTATGTAGATACATATATAATAGATTGTAGATAGACCTCATCAGGATCGTCTCCCACAAGTTCTTCATAATCGCAAAATCTTCGACTCCCATCATCTTCGCCTTGGGGATTTAGATTGGCGCCATTTGTTGATTATGTTCATCATTGCATCATCCATGTTGTCATTCGGATTGGCCATTTCTCGCAAATTGGATCAAGTGTCAAAAGTTACTTCACATAATAAAGTTACTTGACATAATAAAATTACATAATAAAGTTAATTATATTGAGTCAGGTGTTTAATTATATTGAGTCAGGTGTTACTTCACATAATATTACAAGACTTTTATTAATAAAGTTACTTGACATTAACTTACATAATAAAGTACCATGACCTTAAATTACATAATAAAGTACCTATAATAAAGTTATTTCACATTAATATTACAAGACTATTATTAATAAAGTTGCTTGACATTATATTAAAATATTACAATATTACAAGACTTTATAAATTACATAAGAAAGTTAATAAAGTTAATTATAAGTACCATTAATAAAGTTACTTGTAATCCCGTGTCAAGTTCTTTGGACATAATTATATTATAAGTTACCATTAATAAAGTTAATTATATTATACGTTACTTGTATTTCGTGTCAAGTTACTTGTAATCAGGTGTTTAATTATATTAAAAGTTACATCTTTATCTAGATATATTGAGTCGCCGCTATGTCGCTAGGTCGTGTCTTGGTTTGTCGCTAGGTCGCCGCTAGGTCGTGTCTTGGTTCGTCGCTAGGTCGTCGCTAGGTCGTCGTGTCTTGGTTCGTCCGGTCGTCGCTAGGTCGTTAGGACGTCGTGTGTTTCTCTCGCCACGTCGTTAGGGTTTTGAATAAAATGAATTGTTTCGTCGCTAGGTCGTTAGGACGTCGTGTCTTTCTCTCGCCACGTCATTAGGGTTTTGAATAAAACAAATTGTTTCGTCGCTAGGTCGTTAGGACGTCGTGTCTTTCTCTCGCCAGGTCCCGCATACACGCATCGACTCGATGGCCGGCCACAACACACATACACGCATCGTTCGCGGCTCGATGACCGCCCACAAACACACAACGCGATTGACTTGATGGCCGACGCACAACACACAACATAGCTCATGTGGCGGCGCTCACCGTCAAGCGCGTGAAGGCGGCGTGATGCTCTGGCCGGAGAAGAAGGCCGGCGTGCTCCCCGCTCTAGCCGGAGAAGAAAGGAGGCGGCGGCCGTGGCTCGGGAGGACGAGGACGCCGGTGGCTCCCTCGCTTCTAGCCGAGAAGAAGGCGCGTTTCCTCGCTGGCCGGCGTGTTTCTCGCCGGGAAGGAGGCGCGTGCCGCTCGTGGAGGACGAGGATTTTGGGCGGGCGCCCGATCGGGCCGGGCGAGGAGGAGGACGGACGGCTGCAGGCGTTTCGGGGCCGGAGAGAGGAGGCGGGCGGGCCGACGGCGCGGCAAGCAAATGGAGTAGGCCGGCGGCGGCGCCCGGCGGGTGGCGGCTCGGGAGGAGGAGGACGGGGCGCTGGAGACGGCGGCGGCTCTGGGAGGAGGAGGATGACGGCGGAGACGACGGGGCTGGAGACGGTGGAGCGGCGGAGGAAGAAGACGCCAACTGGATGGAGGTGGAAGAAGACGGAGCTTAAATATCTCCCCTAACCTTTAGTCCCGGTTGGGATTGAGCACGGGACTAAAACCCCTTTTAGTCCAGTTTGTAGCACGCACCAGACTAAAGGTTAGACCTTTAGTCCCTGCTGGGGTCTCGGCCCGGGACTAAAGGTTTTCCTTTAGTCCCGGGTGTTATTACGGCCCGGGACTAAAGGTCTATTTCAATCGCCACGATTAACATTAGGGTTTTCTTATTTATCTATGTTTAAAATAACTAGATTATTTTGTTAATTGCATAGTAAATAAAAGAATAGGTATTAATTTCTAAAAAAAAAATAACAGTTCCATTTCCTTTTGTCTAATTGCTTATTTGAAAATTTGGGAACATAAAATCTTGTCATCCCTTATAATAGCAAACATAAATATAAAAAATAATTAGTATTTTGTTAATGTAAAAATATCTGACTTAATTAAAATATCTTAAAGTAGATGTTTTTTGTGAAATTTGTTTTTGCATTATTTTAACATAAATTTTATTCATTTATCATCATTTATCACCAAATACAAAGATATACAAATTCACCATTAAATCGGATTATTTTTTGAAGATTTTTTTTCTTTTTCCAATGCTAAATTGGTCTTATACTTTTCTTAGTATGCACATGCTTTGCAAAAAATATTTCAAGTCATTTCATTAAGAGTTACAATTGTCACATACACAATCTCTAATACACTCTATTTATTAAACATCACTATATATTAGGCGGGCACAGTAGTGATCTTCTTTTTGACATATGTTCCTTGGTCATGATCTTGACGTAACCATGGAGTGTCCTCAGCATTTATCAGGATGCTCGGATCTTTGGTCACATTGAAAGGCGTGATTCGGTCATCCCTTTCATAATCTTCTGAAATATCTGACTTGTCCTCAATTTCCACAATGTTTCTTTTTCCTGAGAGAACTATATGGTGTTTTGGCTCATTCGTTGATTTGTCGTCATTTTTCGCTCTCTTGGGTTTTGTAGACA
This sequence comes from Chrysopogon serrulatus, assembly GCA_015844335.1. Taxonomy (NCBI): domain Eukaryota; kingdom Viridiplantae; phylum Streptophyta; class Magnoliopsida; order Poales; family Poaceae; genus Chrysopogon; species Chrysopogon serrulatus. Next base: position 28,345 of record JADLZL010002170.1, read on the forward strand.
TTCTTTCACATAGAACACCTGATTGACATCAACAGCAAGGACAAATGATTCGCCTTTAAAACCAATATTGTTGAGGTTCACTGTGGTTATTCCATACTCCTTATCGATTGTCACCTCGCCTCCCGTCAGCTTCACCCATTGGCACCGGAACAAAGGGACTTTAAAATTAGGTGCGTAGTTTAGTTCCCAAATCTCCTCTATGCGGTTATAATATGTTTGTCTCTTTCCATTCGGGTCTGTGGCATCTACGCGAACACCACTATTTTGGTTCGTGCTTCTTTTATCTTGACATAGGGTGTAAAATGTATTTCTATTTATCTCGCACTTTTTATGCGTGAGGATGTGCCACGATGGTTGCCTAGCCAACAAATACAGTTGCTCATCAATCTGGTCATTACCCTGACATTCTTTTCGTAACCAATCACTGAAAGTGTCCATATGCTGACGCATAATCCAAGCTTCATTCTTTCCTGGATACTGGGATCGTAGGAAGTCCTTGTGTGTATTGACATACGGCTCCACCACAGAGAAGTTTTGAAGAACAGTGTAGTGCGCTTTATTGAAATAATCATCCCCCGTGCCGATATATGTTTTCTTCCCTAGTGTTCCCTTTCCAGTCAGTCTCCCCTCGTGCCGCGATTCAGGAACACCAATTGGATCAAGTTCAGAAATAAAGTCAACACAGAACTCAATGACCTCCTCTGTCCCGTAGCCCTTTGCGATGCTTCCTTCTGGTCGAGCACGCTGATGAACATATTTCTTCAGGACTCCCATGAACCTCTCAAAGGGGAACACATTATGTAGGAACACAGGACCAAGAATATTGATCTCCTTGACCAGATGAACTAGGAGGTGTGTCATGATATCAAAGAAGGATAGAGGAAACACTAACTCAAAGCTGACAAGACATTGAACCACATCATTCTGTAGAGTAGCTAGTTCCAGTGGATTGATTGCCTTCTGAGAAATTGCATTGAGGAATGCACATAGCTTCACGGTGGCCAGACGTACATGTGGAGGTAGAATTCCTCTTAAAGCAACAGGAAGCAATTACGTCATAAGCACGTGGCAGTCATACGACTTCAAGTTTAGAAATCTCTTCTCTTGCACATTAATTATACCCTTTATATTGGAGGAGAAACCAGATGGGACCTTGATACTGCTTAAGCATTCGAACATGATTTCTTTCTCTTCATTGCTCAGAGTGTAGCTAGTAGGTCTTAAGTAATGGCGTCCATCATCTGTCTTCTCTGGATGAAGGTTGTCTCATTCTTTCATACGCTGCAAGTCCTGTCGTGCTTTAAGTGAATCTTTAGGCTTCCCATACACTCCCATAAATCCTAAAAGGTCGACACAAATATTTTTTGTTAGGTGCATGACGTCGATCACGTTGCGGACCTCTAGGACTTGCCAATATGGTAGCTCGCAAAATATGGACTTCTTCTTCCACATGGGTGCGTGACCCGTTGCGTCTTTCAGAACAGGTTCGCTGCCCTGTCCCTTACCAAAGACTACTTTCACATCTTTGACCATCTCAAATACATCTTCTCCAGTTCTGTTGCGAGGTTTGCACTGGTGGTCTGGCTTACCTTTAAAATGCTTGCCTTTCTTTCTAACTGGGTGATTCATAGAAAGAAATCGACGATACCCAAGGTACACGACCTTTCTATATTTTTTTAAATATATAATGTCAAGGTCATCAAAACAGTGTGTGCATGTATTATATCCCTTGTTTGTCTGACCTGAAAGATTACTTAGTGCTGGCCAATCGTTGATTGTCACGAACAACAATGCTCGCAGGTCAAAGTGGTCCTGTTTGTACTCATCCCACACACGGACACCTGTTTGGCTCCATAAAAGTAGGAGTTCCTCAACTAATGGCCTTAGATAGACATCGATGTCGTTGCTGGGTTGCTTTGGGCCTTGGATGAGCACTGGCATCATAATAAACTTCCACTTCATGCATAACGATGGAGGAAGGTTGTAGATACATAAAGTAACAGGCCAAGTGCTATGACTACTGCTCTGCTCTCCGTAAGGATTCATACCATCCGTACTTAAGGCGAACCTTAAGTTTCTTGCGTCTGTTGCAAACACCGGAAATTCTCTATCAATTGCTCTCCACTGGGACCCATCAGCAGGGTGTCTCAACATGTTGTCAACCTTACGGTCTTCTTTGTGCCACCGCAATAACTTTGCATGGTCCTTGTTTCTAAAAAGACGTTTCAGGCGTGGTATTATAGGAGCATACCACATAACCTTGGCAGGGATTTTCTTCCTGGAACGTTCTTTCCCCTCAACATCGCCAGGGTCATCCCGCCTGATCTTATATCGTGATGCTTTACATACGGGGCATTCATCTAAATTCTCATAGTCCTTGCCACGGTACAAGATGCAGTCGTTAGGACATGTATGTATCTTCTGGATTTCTAATCCCAAAGGGCAGACAACCTGTTTTGCTTCATACGTAATAGTGGGCAATTCGTTAGGCTTTGGAAGCATCTTTTTTTGGATCTTCAGTAATTGCCCAAATGCCTTATCGGATACACCATTCTTTGTCTTCTATTTTAACAACTCCAGTGTTGTACCCAATTTTTTTGCCCATCTTGTGCGGATGGGTATAGTAATTTCTTGTGATCTTCTAACATGCGGTCAAACTTTGTCTTCTCTTTTTCACTTTCGCAATCTTTCTGTGCATCATGAATGACATCACCAAGAGCATCATCTTCAGCAGGTGTGCCTTTGCACTTTTTGCCTCTTCTTTAGCTTCTTCCATTGCTGTATCACCGAAGTCACCGTATTGAGCAATAATGTCGTCAGGCTCCAACTGTTCTTCTTCACCTTCTTCCATCATTATCCCAGTTTCTCCATGCTTGGTCCAACAAATATAGTTTGGCATGAAACCCGACTTCAATAAATGTGAGTGAATACTTCTAGAGTTAGAATATTCCTTCAAATTCTGACACAAGGCACATGGGCAACATATGAATCCATCCCGCTTGTTTTTCTCAGCCACTCTTAAGAAATAATGCACACCATCAATGAATTCTTTGGAGCGGCGATCGGCATTGTACATCCAATGACGTGTCATTGTCTGCATTATATGGCATATTCCACAATTAAATAAAATTAAATACCTCATTTTCTACACAAATAAAATTTAAAATTAAATACCTCAAATGACATATCACATAATCTAGCATGCGTACTAGCAAATGGAAGGTATTATTAATTTTAAAGTTTTTAAACATAAATTAAACTAACAAATAACCTAAAATTTGCTATTCCTTATTTTTCTAAACAAATAAAATTAAAAAACCACAATATAATCTAGTTGTCTAACTAATCCATGAATTGTGGTATGAATAATAGTTATAATTAACTAATTAACATAATCACAAATTATAATATAATGTATTACAAATTTCTAATTTTTTATACACAAATTAAACTAACAAATAACCTAAAATTCTCTATTTTTTTTTTGTAAACAAATTTTTTATTCATACTTAGTTACAATTAAATAATCATTGAAATGTTTTATTCATACTTAGTTATAATTAAATTATAAACTACAGTATTATAAAATGTTAATTTTTAATAAAGTAATTATAATAAAAAACAATAAATTTAGTATTTTTCTAACTAAACCATAAAATAACGTAGACATAATAGTAATAAATGGTGTATACTAATTTTTAGGGTAATAATTGTAGTTACCTACATTGAAATATTTAATCGATGAAGTGATTGTTGGAGTTTAAAATAGTGTAGAAATCAAAAAAAACCATAAATATAACACCACAAAATGACATAAGCTGCTGCTAAAACTTGAGAAGATGAAGCTAGTGACCTCTTACCAAGTCGATGACGGCATAGAAGTGAAGAAATGGATCAATGGCCGGAGATGTGAGCAAAAACCAAGGAAGAACACATGAAGAACAAAGAACAAGTGAGAGCTCGGGCTCGGCCAGGGAGAGGAAGAAGGATTCAAATATGGGGGAGACTTTTAATCCCGGACCGTAACACCAACCGGGATTAAAGGCCTATCTTTAGTCCCGGCTGTTGTCACACACCAGGACAAAACCTTTAGTCCCGGTTGGTGTCACCAACCGGGACTAAAGGTAGGCCCCACTGCACATGCCTGACACCATAGCCGTTGGGCTTGGGACTTTTAGTCCTTGTTGGTGTTACCAACCGGGATTGAAAGTGTTTTTGGTCCCGGGCGCGTGTTTTGCCGGGACTATTGTTCATTATGGCGAAGTCATCAAAAGCCTGTTCTGCAGTAGTGAGTAAGGGAATAAGCTTTTACCTTAGGGTCTGCTGCCATAGCTTAGGGTCGGTTGCCATAGATGATTTCTTTAAGTGACTTAAGACTTCACTTAACATCACTTACCACTATACCACACCGCACGATCAGTTATATCTTAATGAATGTTTCTTTCCTTTTATATTCACATTAGTAAAACTTTTAACATATACCTAATAAACAATTTCAATTGAGAAAAGTTTGAGATAAAAGTTATATATATCTGGTCGAGCACTACAACTTTGGTTTATGTTGTATCCCCATTCGAGGTCATTTGGAAAAATAAAACAATGAATTTCAAAAGTCTGAGAACTTAAAAATAATTTTGGACTACAAATTATTTCAAATGAAAAGTCACCAACTACAAATAGGCTCTACAACTTTGGTTTAGGTTGTCTCTTTATCGAGCTTATTTGGAAAACTAAAATAAAAAAATTTTAAAACTCGAGAACTTAAAACATGATTTTTTTTTCTTAGTAGGTACAACAATCTACTTGATGATTCGCACTCAAGAAAACTAGCACTTCTGCAGGGGTTTTCAAATACACTCAAGGAAATCAAAATTACTTTGGTGGTTTATGATAACACTCAAGGAAACATGCAGTTACCTTGGCAGTTCAGACTACTCAAGGAAACATGCAACTACCTTAGCGGTTCATACTAGCACTCAAGGAAATGTACAATTAACTTGGCAGTTTGGTTTTGCACTCAAGAAATATGCATTTCCTTGAAGGTTTCCTGCAACCGACAAGGTAATGGTATATTCCTTGAGGGTTCAATCTCGCCCCTCAAGGAAATTTATGACTCTCAAGGGTATTCGATTTTGTGATGGTGACAATCCCTGCCGGTTGATCCCTTTTGAATATTGAATATAAGTAATAACTCTTCATCGCGGGAAGTTTCCGCAGCTCCTCAGCCTCTGGCTATCAGTAGCCATCTTGTTCACATGGGCCTGCACTGTTCATGCGGGCCCTATGTGCACTGTTTGGTTTTTTTCTTTTTTTTCTCAGCTTGGTTTCTTTGGCTCCTCTTTAAGCCGGCGCTAACTACGAATATCTACGTTCTAATCGTAGAAAGTGTTGACGGTGGATAACGTCAATATTCATTAGAACTTTAGACACAAGAGGATACACGAATACACACTAGTCTAGGGTTTTAACCGACAATTTCCACGAAGTTTTGCATATTCTATATTTTCCGGGAGTTTTCGAGGAAAAAACTGAAAAGAGGGATTAAAGTGCATATTAATCACTTAAACTTATCCGCCACGGGAAAGATCAACATTGGGATGTGGGAAGGATCTAGAAGACACCCGAAGCAACAGGGGCGGGGGAGGTCGCCGGTGGGGCCGGCCCCACCATGGCGTACCTGGCCCCTCTAGGGTTTCGGGCCTCCCTTCCGGAAGCTTCCTCCATAGCCTCTCCCGATGTATCTCGGCCCTTGGTTAAGTCGGGTTTGATCTGCGGCGCACGTTCATCCCAGGACTATAAATATATGGGCGAGACCCCCTAGAGAGAGCCAATTCATTACTCATCAAGGCCTCAAGCCATCAAGCATCAAGAAGCCTTCAAGTTCGTCAAAAGCCTTCTAGTTTATAGTTCTAGTTAGTTAGATTAGAAGTAGAGGAGATCTAGTTCTTCATCGGGATCTGAAGCCTCCGGCGTCTGTCTGGAGCGCAGGAGTTCGGTATAGTTCTAGTTCTTTCTTTCTTATTGTACTCATTATTCAGATTAAGGAGACATTATTCTTAATAGTTTATATGTTCTTAATTGTAATAGTCATTATCTACTTTGATTATATGTCTAGTTTAGTTAGTTCGATCTTACTGAATTCATGTAATTGCTTGTTGACACCTCTTAATGTTATCTCTAGTAACGGCGCTAAAAATGCTTGTGGGCATAGCATCGCTACTAGAACGCCAAGTTGTCATCCCCAGCAATAATACCAAGAGGTGTGGTATTAAATCATGCCACCATTTAGAATATAGAAATAGTATCCGCAAGCGCACAGATCAAATACCATTGTAGCATTTTATCCGGGAGTATTTTAAGTATCGTTATTTATATTTTACCACTGGGAAACAATGGCTAAAGACATTGATAGTTCACCATCATGTATCTACTAACTAGTATACCAACTCGACTTAAGCAGGGGTAAGAGATAAATGATAAGAGTTATGCACAATTTCACACACAGAGGAGAGTCATATAATATATGTATAGTCAAGCTAACTTGAGAGACCAACGGGAGAGTTCAAGGTTCCTATGTACTTCTCTATTACTCGGGTTCTATTCTAGTTGACACTAGAATGTAACTAATGCATGGTTAAGTATAGCACACATAATAGCACTTCGGAGCAGCAGTACCTTTCCAACTCTCGAATAGATGAGAAAGTAGTTGGGGAAGGCTGTCAAAAGCTCTACGAAACACCAATCCCGACGTGGTGGAATACGAAGGCCACATAGAGCTGTCACTCCTATGGGCTACCACAACTAACCGTAAGAATTGGACGCAACCTCAGGTAACCTACAGCCTAGACACCATGTCTACACTATCGATTACTACTCTAGCCATATATGATAACTAGAGCACCTAATACAGGCGGAGATCCTATGCTAAGATGCAATAACTACACTATCCATACAAATAAGGCATAGAAGTAAATAGAGAAGATAATTATATGAAAGCATAAGTCTTGAAAAGATAAGATACAGAGATATACCAGACCTCCAAGGCTCCAAGGCGAGATCCAGAACGAAGCCTCTCAACCCTAGCTCTCAAGTTACTAAACTATTACATTGATAAGTCTAGCCCTAATCTCCCTGGTGTGTTGTTCTCCATGAGAGTATGATCCTCAAAGGGATGCCTCTTGAATGGATCCCAACGAATAATAAATTAGGGTTTCAGGGGATGCCTCTCCCAGGGGGGTCCTGCCCTCCTTTTATAGCCCTGGGCGATAATCATGAGCCATCGGATCAAACTGACATTGGTGGACGGCTGAGATTGAAACCCTAAGGCGGTGGAGCAACCTGGGCGAAGCGGGCCCCGATTGGCCTGGGCCTGCACCGGCCTGGTTTGGGGTGGTGGGGCCGGTTTTGGTGGGTAACCGCTGGCCCTCCGCTTCGGCGTGGTGTCTTCGAGTCTCTTCTAGAATCTTCCTGCGTTGCCGTGGAGCCCAATTTCCCGTTCTATGTTTCGATAAGCTCGTGGTTGCGTCTTTTCCGCTTTACGCTGCAAAACAAAGTGAAACACCAAAACTCGTGGAATTCTATCAGTGTAAACCCTATATCTACTTTGGTGATCACAATTGCATCCTTTTCATGGCTAGCTGACGGTTAATTTCATATAATAACGACCGTCAACAACTCCCCCAAGCTTAACCTTTGCTAGTCCTTAGCAAAGAAAACTTAGAAAAGTTATTGTAAGATATTTTTGTGTTTAAGCATTGTAGCCATCTTGGAGCAACTCCCTAAAAGTATACCTGCAGTCAGACAAAAATTCTCCTCCAAATTATGCAATATCTGAGCTGACTTTCAAACTTACCTATTTTACCTTTGTGTGGGGCTTATTAGCTCTTCCTTGGGTCTTGAGTACTTGATGCATTTAAAGATCCCATTTAAGCACTATGTCTCAAGCTCTTCGATCAACTATCATTCCGAGTTTTTTAGAGGTTTTCAAATAAAACTCAGAGCTTCCCATGTATGACACTCTCAGGTCTCTCAATATATGTGGTATTTGTGGATTCTCACCAAGACAGTGATGATGGTTGCCTTTCTTTTCATCCTATAACTAAAGCTTATGTGGAGCTCATAGGTAAGGAGAAAACATGAAAGAGCAAACTTATAATGCATGTGTTGTAAAGTCAAACAATGGATCTATAGAGAAACAAGTCATGCAGTCGAATCAAGATGTATAGGTGGATGGATATGGTGGATATATGGTGGAAACTAATTCTACTCAGCTCCCTGAATGCCTATCTCTCTCTTGGACTTTGAAAACTGGCCAAAGGTTATAAGCTATCTTTTTCTTTTTCTCAGGGAGTCGGGCATTTATGCACCCATTGTTTAGCACTTGGACACTTGTCCATTTTTTTCTTCTCCCTTCTCTCTTTTTTTCAATTATCTTTTTGCATAGCTCATAGCACTCCTTTTGGCACTTAGGGATTTAGAGAGACAGCAATAGGAACCAGGAGTATTTATTAGGTGGCTATCCGAATGGGAATGTTTTTGGTGTTCTCTCCCAGTGTAGGAGAAAAATATTTTTAGAATGGATGTACATGGAATGGCATGTTGTTGTGCCTACTCCAGCGTAGAGTAGTGCATATGGAGGTGGATCTTGATTCAAGAGCATGATAAATTTCTCACTAGGGTCACAAAGGTTGACAAAACTCAATGTAAGACAAGCAGCATATATGTGAAAGTTTAACTAGCCTATCTCATCATGTTTGGCTCTGGTGGGAATGTAAGCTTTGTCATATAGAAACTCATCATATTTTTGCATTTTTTAAAAGATAAATCTCTAGAACTCTAGTATCACTTAGAACAAGATTAATAGCAGCTCAGACTTTCTCAATCTTATCAATCGGTACCTAGACTTAGTTCAAGCATATGCAACCCACAAGTTTTAGGCTCAGAGCAAATTCTCATGTCAAAACAGTTGGAGCTAAAACTCGAAAAAACTTTTGTCTAAACTCTAGGCATTTCAGAGGTGTTGTAAGAGAGCAGCTTATCATTAATTTAAATCATCTCAAGAGCTTCCTTTTTATTGACTCTAGATAGACAAATATTTTTATTTGATTTTTTATTTTTCAAAGACTCATACTATATAAGACTCTAAGGACTCTAAAAAGCATGGACCTTCATGTGCCTAAATATTTTTGGTATTTTTAAGTTTTCTTAGATACTATAGTGAACCTTTATATGCTCACATATTTTTAGTATTTTTAATTTTATGACTGACTCGATAATCGCGTAGGTACACTTACCTGGGTACCTAGGGGATGTCTTCCCCCAAGCTGGTTGTTGTCGTGGTTGAGCATTGAAGCTGAGCAGTCCTCTCGATGGAGATCATGCTTGCAAGAGCTGGTGTGGCCGGAAACCTTCATCTCATCCAACAAGAAGTTGCTTCCTTCATACAGTGGTTAGCTGTGTGTAGAGAAGGTGTACTTTGAGTGATGTAGATGATGATTCCTAGGTGGACTAGCTCTTAGAGTCATCCTGCAGCAAACATCTCACAAAACACCAAAACTCGTGGAACAGATTAGGATAAACAATTAGTGGTTAGCCGATTCGCGAACTTGGTTGTTGTGAGAAGTTTTCAAAGGCTGTTATAGTGTATACAGTGCAGCAAGATGCTCAATGATTATTTTTGAATTTTCTTTTTATCAAACAGAAAGGAAATATGCATGCTAATTTTTATTTATTTTTAGGCCACCACAGTGAACACTCCTTTAGCTTGCACTGCAGGTATGTCACATGGGGCTTTGAGGTTTTCTAAATGTTTTTGTGATTTTCTATAAAGATGATGAAAACTAACTATGAATCAAAAGTGCAAGAAAGTAAATAGATAACTACCATTGTTACCTTATGGCAAGGGTTCAGAGTTTAGAGTCCTCCGGACAAGACTTCTCGTCGCCGTCACTCCTGGGGTGCTTCATCGGATCCCGAGGATAGGGACCCTGACGCTATACCTCCTAGTGATAATGACTCGGTTGAGGAGGTTACCTTTTCCTTCCATACTCTTGTAGGTTGGGGATGTTCCTTAGGTGTAGTAGATTCTTCTTTGATTGCCTCCTCCTCAACGTTGCTCTTTTGAGAGCGATTCCTCAAGCGCTGGCGTCTCCTCTTCTCTCCTAGGAATTGGAAGTGGATTTGGCCTGATCTATTATAGATGATGGCATTGGTGGTGCTGAGGAACGGCCTCCTAAGGATGATGGGTGTCTTATCTTCTTCTCCTATGTCCAGTATCATGAAGTCGGTCGGGACGTAGTGAATATGGATTTTGACCATGATGTCCCTCACTACTCCTTCTAGAAATCTCGTCGTGTTGTCCACCAGCTGCAGCTATTTTACACCATCTGATCTAGGAGATGAAGATACAGACAGTTGCATTTTCTTCTATCAACCTCTCTTAATCTTTGCTAGTTTTGGGTTGATGTCCATTGGAGGTGCAAACTCGAGTTTCTCCTTGATTTTCTTTGTCTTGTAATGGCGGATGAAAAGTTTATTCTTCTTTGATGATGCACCAGCCGTCTTGATGATCGAGGAAAGAACTCTATTAGTACTTGCATGAGAGCTCCATCTCCAATAACTTGTGGATGTCATCCTCCATCCATGTTTGTTCACAAACTTGGGAGACACCATTGACATACCACCATTGATGACTGAAGTTTATTGATATAGGGATGCACACTATGATGTAGTGGGATCTCATCACCCTGGTCTTTGTTGTCGGCATTTTGGTGTCCTCAAAGATGATGATGAGAGCAGGCATTAGTTTGGCCTATACAGGGAAAGTTGCATCCTGCTTGTCTTTGCCTGCTTCACTTGAAGATAGAGTAAGGGTCACTCCAGTTCTATGTCAAGGATCCACGTCATGTTCCTTAACCAACCACAAACTTGCCTTATGTTCCTTTGACTTGTATGCAAATATGTTTGGGATGGTGAACTGTGGCAGAGCACAAAAGGTAGGTCGACTGGCCAATGGAATGAGCTAGTCAAGCTACTCTTACTGGCCTAAAGGTCTCTTTTGTCTTGCAGAGTGATTGGTCCACTATCATGGTGAAGTGTAGGAAGTGTTGAAGTGTTCTCACATTGATTTCTTTCTATCTTGGTCCTTTCTATACACTTGTTCTCCTTCCTTTTCGTTTCAAACCATAAATAGATATTTATTCTTTCTTTCCTGCAAAAATATTAGTGGACACATACCCGAAGGATTGCAACAAATTTAAAACATGGGTTGTTGTCCATTTTCATCTACGCTAATAAAAAGATGGTTTCAGGATCACCTTTAGCATAGATTTTGTTTATCATTTTTTTTTTGTTTGCTATATTCTTTCATGGCTCAAGGCAAAGGTAACTTTGCAAAGCAAAAGATAAACTTTGATACTTACGGTTCTTCTATAAATGATGAGTTGTTCCTCTTTTGCGCAAAGCTTTTAGACTTCATCACAAGCCTTGATTCATCTCTGATGTAAGTTCACCTCAGGACTTACCCAGATTGTATTTGAGAGCTTTCTGCAGGGGTTAGTCCGATTGGAATAACCAAAGTGTCTACTATACTATACTTTTGGTTTAGAAATCAAACTAGACACAAGTCTAATTTGATTTAGAAAAGCATTTTAACCTAAGCACCACGCTTAATTTAAAATGCCTTTGGAAGCAAGATCAAAATATCTATGATTCAAACTAAGCACCATGCTTAATTTAAAAGATATATGAAGATACTCCAAACCTAAGCATACTATAGCAAGCAAAGGTAGCATGAGAGCATATAGAGATTTACTCAAATAGAGATGAAAGCATGATCATGTATGGTGAGAATATTTTTTTTCATTTTTTAAGTAGAGATGCAATTGTTGTGCATGTGTGCAAAGAACTAATCATGCTATGGATTTAATATAAGGTAGAGTAGATGCATGGATTGTTCAAAGCAAACATACAGTGGAATGCAACATGATAACTACTCATTAAGTTTAAAGTCCATAAGCAAGACTATCTCACCTTTCTTGATCATACTTACCATGACCCATAATGGACTTTGTGAGTAGTGTAGCATCTTTGTTCGTCACGCGTGATGAGATTTGAATTCTTGTGATGAGGATCTTTTTCTCCAATCTACATAGGGTTAGAATAATATATACATGTTTATACATACCTGTGAGATGGCAGGGGTTCCAATGTTGATGAATCATGAATGTTTAGGCACCCCGGATTCTTTAGTATCTCCCTTGTCTTGTTATTATGAATTTCGCCAAAAGGTTGAACCATTGATTTCCCCGCTTATTCCACAACTCAACAAACACGGGGGGTAATCCTACTAACGCTAGTGGCAGACTAGGTTAGCGAGACATCAAGATCAATATCAAAATCTTTACGCCAATTGTTCCCCGGTAACGGCCAAAAAATGCTTGTTGACACCTCTTAATGTTATCTCTAGTAACGGCGCTAAAAATGCTTGTGGGCATAGCATCGCTACTAGAACACCAGGTTGTCATCCCCAGCAATAACACCAAGAGGTGTGGTATTAAATCATGCCACCATTTAGAATATAGAAATAGTATGCGCAGTTTACGGATCAAATACCATTGTAGCATTTTACCCGGAAGTATTTCAAGTATTGTTATTTATATTTTACCACTATGAAACAATGGCTAAAGATATTGATAGTTCACCATCATGTATCTACTAACTATTATACCAACTCGACTTAAGCAGGGGTAAGAGATAAATGATAAGAGTTATGCACAATTTCACACACAGAGGAGAGTCATATAATATATGTATAGTCAAGCTAACTTGAGAGACCAACGGGAGAGTTCAAGGTTCCTATGTACTTCTCTATTACTCGGGTTCTATTCTAGTTGACACTAGAATGTAACTAATACATGGTTAAGTATAGCACACATAATAGCACTTCAGAGCAGCAGTACCTTTCTAACTCTCGAATAGATGAGAAAGTAGTTGAGGAAGGCTGTCAAAAGCTCTACGAAACATTAACCCCGACGTGGTGGAATACGAAGGCCACATAGAGCTATCACTCCTATGGGCTACCACAACTAACCGTAAGAATTGGGTGCAACCTCAGGTAATCTATAGCCTAGACACCATGTCTACACTATCGATTACTACTCTAGCCACATATGATAACTAGAGCACCTAATACAGGTGGAGATCCTATGCTAAGATGCAATAACTACACTATCCATATAAATAAGGCATAGAAGTAAATAGAGAAGATAATTATATAAAAGCATAAGTCTTGCAAAGATAAGATACAGAGATATACCAGACCTCTAAGGCTCCAAGGCAAGATCCAGAACGAAGCCTCTCAACCCTAGTTCTCAAGTTACTAAACTATTACATTGATGAGTCTAGCCCTAATCTTCCTGGTGTGTTGATCTCCATGAGAGTATGATCCTCAAAGGGACGCCTCTCGAATGGATCCCAACGAATAATGAATTAGGGTTTCAGGGGATCCTCTCCTAGGGGGGTCCTGCCCTCCTTTTAGAGCCCTGGGCGATGATCATGAGCCATCGGATCAAACCGACATTGGCGGACGGCTGAGATTGAAACCCTAAGGCGGTGGAGCAACCTAGGCGAAGTGGGCCTCGATTGGGCCAGGGCCCAGACCGGCCGGTCTGGGGTGGGACCGGCCGGTCCCACCTAGTGGCCGCTGGCCCTCCGCTTTGGCGTGGTGTCTTCTGGTCTCTTCTAGAACCTTCCTGCGTTGCCGTGGAGCCCAATTTCCCGTTCTATGTTTCGATAAGCTCTCGTGGTTGCGTCTTTTCCAGTTTACACCTGCAGAAACAGTGAAACACCAAAACTCGTAGAATTCTGTCAGTGTAAACCCTATATCTACTTTAGTGATCACAATTGCATCCTTTTTATGGCTAGCTGACGGTTAATTTCATACAATAATGACCGTCAAGATTGCTCGTATAGCGTTTATCCAAGTGTACAATGGGTAGATGATAGACAATAGGTAGACGTGGTGTCTAGATATCTTGTTTTTCTGTGAGTGCACCCTAACATGCCGGGACGTGTGGTAGTCCGCGTAGGTGACAGCTACGTTAGTTCCTCTGTAGTCCACCCTCCAATATGTAGGACAGCAGGGCACGGTCACGAAGTTAGATAATGACTCTGTTTCACATCCTTCCTAGTTGATGCCCCCTTACATGTGATCATGATATAGGGTTGACTTAGCGATGATTACTAGATGTAGTTGCACTAATTAGAGTTATTCATTGATGTAGTTATAGAATTACCTTAGACAGTTATCTTCTTAGTTTATCCATTGGCTAACTATGATTATGACTAGAAAATACTCTAATGATTATCTATATAATTATGATACTTGATTATGCTATCACCCGTATTTATCTATATTTATCTTGTGACCTCTGCCTGTTATGAGTAGAGTAGATGACATTGGTAATATCACTTATTCATTATATATACTTCCTTATCAATATAATAGATAGAGTTTATAACAAGCTTTCCCAGTGGTATAAATATAAATCGACAACCTGGTAGAACTCCCTAGGTAAAATGCTACAGTGGTATAATTATCTGTCCGCTTGTAGAATCTATTTTAGTTTATATTCATATCTCTGCCTAGTCATATTGAATAATACATGTAAATCTATATTTGCTCCTTAGCATTATAATTAGGGATGACAACTTAATTCATGCTTAGGAATGCTAGTGATAAATAAGTGGCTAGTTGCTAATGACAAGTTAATTTAATACCATGGATTTCTAATCTCGTTAATTCGTAGCGACGTTAGAAGTGCCAACAGAAAGAATCCCTGCAATTCTAACGCCCCATGAGTAGGTGTGGTGTATTGTGTATTTAATGTTTACCATAATTTATCTTTACTCAAGTAGGTGTATAAGGTATTCCACCATTGTTCACATGGGGCCTCAATGCACAGTTCGATTTTTTTGTTGTCAACTTCGTTTTTCCCTTCCTCTTTAATTTAGCGCACTAGCATCTAATCCACTGCACAACCATGTGTGACTGTTAACAAAAGTCCTTCGTATGCATAGG
This sequence comes from Chrysopogon serrulatus, assembly GCA_015844335.1. Taxonomy (NCBI): domain Eukaryota; kingdom Viridiplantae; phylum Streptophyta; class Magnoliopsida; order Poales; family Poaceae; genus Chrysopogon; species Chrysopogon serrulatus. The sequence continues at coordinate 43,424 of JADLZL010002170.1, forward strand.
AGGAATTCACCGTACCAAACTCCTCCACGCGTTTATCCTGCTGCCGCCGCTACCAGTCCTATTAGTGAAACCATATTTTATAATGTCTGACTCAATGATTTTATAGAATCTACTATTATAGAAAAGGATATATATTGTCTTAAAATGCAAAAGGCTATCCATTGTAAAAATCACTAGCTTTTATCATTCGATCGTGAATTTGCTAATTTGGCGTCAGTCGTTCTTAGAGATAACCTTGAGTACTTATTACTGTCTTTTTCATGCACATACTGTACCATACCATGTTTAAGAAAAAAAGGCACAACCATATACATAGCTTTAGGCCCATTACCGCTTCAAATAAACGAAGCCCACAAAAACACCCAGTTCACCACAACATACGGCGCGACCATCAATCATGCACGCGTGGCATCGCGCACGTACCCTCCTAGTATACGTGCATCGACAGTAATAAAGCTTCGTTACTAGGTCACAAGCCTAGAATCCGAACAATTATTTGGGATCTTAGAAGCTCACTATCACTATCGGATTGAACCATGACCAACAGTGATTTGTCGGTCTTTGGTTTAAGCCACAAACCAATAGTAATAGTTGAGATATCACTTTGGGCTAGAACAAACTCGATAGCGATATATGTATGTGAGTATGTCATATAAGTTTGTGTGAAAAAAGTATGCATGTCATAGCTTAAATGCATGTGATATTCATGTGTTGTGAAATTAACAAGGATTAGTGTCACATGTGTTTTAAGTGAACAATGCTTAGTGTGATGTGGTATTGTGAACGTAACAAGACATTAAACACTTAACATAAACCACGAGCATGTCATGTTTAAATACAAACAAGCACTTCTTTGGATGCTAATTGCCAAGGAAATTCCACAACCACCAAGGAAAGGGTTTCCTTGGCAATTTACAATAGCACTCAAAGAAATGGTCGTTTTCCTTAGCAATTAATAATAACATTCAAGGAAAGTTGCACATTTTCTTGGAGGCCGAATCAAATCTCTAAGGACATCGATTACTCTTGGTCGTTTACTAAACCCCATGGATATATAAGATTCAACCAAGGAAAAATGTATAAATGAAATTTATAACATTTTCCTAGCATTTATTGAATATATCTAATATACCATAATGCTTAATGAAAACAAGGATTAAACAAACACCTCGGAGCAACCAAACAACAATCTAGGCAAAATTTGGGACATACACATCTCAAGGGGTTTCGAGGCATGGAATGTTGGCAAGGATTTTTGAAGCCACCAAGAAGATAAGTTTCAAAACCTTGCGACTGGAAGAGTTACAAGGAATATTCTAAAATACGATGAGGACCAATAGAAGGGGCATTCAATCCATCAACGAAAAAAAATGGTTAAGCCTTGGCTTGGGCACCCATGAGCTCATAGGCCACGTCGGTGTTTAGGCTCCAAAATGACTTGGAAGGAGCGGTGGGAAGTGGGATGGTAAGAGCAATATGAACCAAGAGGCCAATGTTGAGTGTTGTTTAAAGGTTTTACTTGACCGGTCACACTACGGAAGCGAGGCATCGGTGCTAACACACTTTTGTGGAACCAATAAGGATGCCAACAAAGAAGCATAACTAACAATGGCCCGAGGAAAAATTTCAAGCGTGTGTGGGTTGTTTCATGGCAACGCACACCCAATCGATGCCATCTTTAAACCAACTCCTAGCTCATTAGTTATTCAGATGGCTAGGAGGACCAGTGGTTGAGGTGGCCATAGGTGAGGCACGTCCTCCAAGCAGTTCTGTCACAACCGGCCAATCCCAAAGGACTACACCGAAGTCGAATTGTGCACCGTGAAGCCTGATTAAAACCGTCAAAAGTTAGACCATGAAACTCAACTCCTGAGGGCGTGCATTAATTTGTTGGGGAATGCACGCACTAGTTCATCCTACAAAATAAGAAGAATATCATATTGACTGCTACTTCACCGCCTTATCTTACACTACAAGAAACTTGGGCTTCTATACCAGTTTTAGAACGACAAGAACCGATCTGTTATGCTTTGGTCATAAATGTCAACTCAAAGTCATCACAGTCAACATCTGGGTTACATGTATGAAGTTATCATATTTTGAAATTCAAATTATCAAACTGTTCAAGCGAACTTGAATAGAAAAAAAAAATCCCAAAAAAGGAGTTGTAGACCTCGACAAAGTCTACAACTTTGTTGTTGATGAATTTTCATTTGAAATCAGTTATAATCCTAAGATTGTGCTTGAAGTTCTCATATTTTGAACTTCAAAATTTTGAATTGTTCAAACAAATTTTTATAGAGAAATGACCAAAATGAAAGTTGTAGATCTCGACGAGTTCTACAAATTTATAGTGAACTACCTTTTTCATTTGAAACAATTTACTATATCAAAAGTTTGTTTGAAGTTCTCATGTTTTAAAATTCAAATTTTAGATTGGTCAAACATACTAGGATGGAGAAATGACCAAAAGCAACGTTGTAGATATTCATAAGTTCTACAACTTTGTTTTTATGACGTTTTCATTTGTAATCATTTACTATCCCAAAATTTTGATTCAAACTGCCATATTTTGATAATTTATTTTTGAATTGTTCAAATGAAATTAAATAGTGAAATGACCAAAACCAAGTTGTATATGTTGATGACTTCTACAACTTTATTGTTGACAATGTTTTTATTTTAAATAATCTATTATCTAAAATTCTATTTGGTGTTGTCATATTTTAAAATTTAATTTTTTGAATTGTTCAAATGAACTAGGATGGAGAAATAACAAAAACCAAAGTTGTAGATTTTGATGGCATCTTAAACTTTGTAGTTGATGATTTTTCATTTTAGATATTTTACTACCCTAAAAATTTTTGTTGAAGTTTTCATATTTTGAAACTCAAATTTTTAAATTGTTGAGCTGAATTATTGGGCCTATTTACATCCTTGGCCCATTCCCATCTGTGTTGGATCGAATTTCTGCCTCATTCTATCCTTGGCCCATGCAGCTTTTATCCATTATCAAGTAAATAAAGAAGACATATTATGAAATAACCTTTAAAAAATGTTTTTATACTTCAAAATATTTTACATGCAATACCCTACATATATGTTGATGTGTAGGACTTTAAAAAATTGGAAGTGATTTTATATTTTCCAAGGTTAAAATAAATTTCTATGTGCTTATCAAAATTTATTCCAGTTTTAAACTGTGTGTGCCTCTAACAAGAATAAAAAAATTATAAAAAATTAGGATCATATGTTTCACCATAGTCCATATCCAGGAGATGGATGTAATAACCATTAGGAATAACTCATCCCCCTATCTATAAATTACCACATAATAATTGTCACAATATGTAAAATTGTTTAGATAATTCTACAAATATGTATGACAACACGCTAGTGCTGTATAATCATTTCATAAAAATGTCAAATGATTTTAACAAAACGGTTAGTACACATTATTCACAAAGGTACGTCTCCCACATAGTTATATATTAAACTAAGTGATATGTATGTATTTGTGAACAAAGTTTAGGCTCACTTTATTAAAATTGTTTTAAATTTTCATGGAAAGCTTATGAACCAAAAATATGTTGTTGTATTAATTTATAGTATTTTATGAACATGTTTAGTTATTATTGTAATTATTTTGTGTAATTACTATATAATAATTGTAATAATATCAAATTTTGGTCAAAAAATTCTACAAACTTGCCTGGTCGTATATTTTTGTTTTATAATTATTCCATCAAAATATTAATTAATTTTAACAAAATGGTTTTACACATTGTTCAAAAATGATACGTCGTCCACATAGTTACATAAAACTATGTGAGAGATGTATATACTCCCTCTGTTCTAAATTATAGTCTTCTTTGCCTTTTGATACATAGATTTTGATATGTATCTAGACATGCCAAAAAAATTAAATCAGCTTATAATATATTCCAAAGTATAGTTTTGCTTTATTAAAATTGTTTTAACTTTTATAGAATGCTTATGGACCCAAAATATGTTGTTGTGTCAATTCCTAGAATTTTTTTGACCAATTTTAGTTATATTGCAGTTATTTTATGTAATTACCACACAATAATTATAACAACATCTAAGTTTGGTTAGAAAATTCTATAAACTTGCATGATAGCATATTTTTGTAATATAAAATAATTTTAATAAAGTCATAATGTACATTGTTCATAAATGATATGTCTCCCACATAGTTGTGACGTCCCGGAGTCTAAACGGCTCAGATCCACTCTGCATGCCGAGTGAATCACACCTACCATCATCCCACTTACGCTTTCGTCCTCGCTTCGCATAAAAGGATTAACTCGGAGATAGTGGGATGGACTTTAGAAGCCTTATATGTTAGTCTAGTTCACTCTAAACAACCAAGGTAGGACTAAACCTCTCACGATATCTCATTAATATACACATGGGCCACATGGGCTAAATTTCAAATTGGGTCAGATGTCACATAATAATTTGGCCCGTTGGCCCATGTGCATTTTGATGAGATATTATGAGGATTTAGTCCTATCTTAGTTGTTAAAAGTAGATTAGACCAATATATAAGGCTTCTAGAGTCTATCCTACCATCCCAAGTTAATCTTTTTACACCAAGTGAAAAAGAAAGTATAAGTGAGATGGTGGTAGGTGTCGTTCACTCACGTGCATCATAGATCTGAACTGTTTGGACTCTAGGGCATTACAAATGGTATCAGCGCCGATCTTCTCTGCCAGGGGCACAGACATGAAGGTTCATTGCACGTATAAGCTCTGGCGGGCGCACGGCATATCGCATGTGTCGGCATTGGGCGCATAGTCGTGTGTGCTAAGGGAACATTGCTGGTCATCGTTTGCCCAATTGTAGGTGTGTTGGGCCGACGAGGACATTAGGCCCTTTGAGGAGGTGTATATGACACCCGACTCAGTTTAGAATTTAGTCCGCATGGTCCATGTTCATGTTGAAGAGATATTATGAGGGTTTAATTCCACCTTGATTGTTAAAAGTAGATTAGACCAACATATACGACTTTTAGAGTCCATCCCACCATCCCTAAGTTAATCCTTTTACGCGAAATGAGGACGAAAATATAAAGTGGGATGGTGGTAGGTGTGATTTACTCATCGTGCAGAGTGGATCTGAGCCGCTTAAACTCTAGGGCGTTAAAATAGTTATATGAAACTACATGAGATATGTATTGTGAACGAAGTATAGTCCCATTTTATTAAAATTGTTTCAAATTTTTTAGAATGCTTATAGACCAAAAATATGCTATTGTGTCAGTTTGTACAATTTCTGACCAAGTTTAGTTACTATTGCAACTAGTTTATGTAATTAGCATACAATAATTATAGTAATATCTAAATTTAGTTAGAAAATTCTACAAACTCGCATGGTACAATATTTTTCTTGTATAATCATTCCATCAAAATGTCAAATAAATTTTACAAAGTAGTACTGCACATTATTCACAAATGGTATGTCTTACATATTTATACCAAGCTACGTGAGAGATGTATCTACTTGCGAACAAAGTATAGTTCCACTTTATTAAAATTGTTTTAATTTTTTATAGAATGTTTATGGACCAAAAATATATTGTTGCGAGTGAAGTCGTGCATTGACTGAAAACATCGGCCACCGCTACCCTCGTGCATCAGCACTCGACCATGGCTGAGGTCTAGAGCATTCTATGGTTGCTGGCTGGGAGGCACCCCTATTAGGCCAGCTTTTTTTTTTTTTGAGAAACTGGGAAACTATATTATATAAAATTCTTAATGTTTACACCAAATCTTACAAAGACTCTCTCAAGGAAAATAAAAATACAACCCAGTCCTTGCAAGATTATAGTCCTCCCGGTTGACCTTGGTGGTTTCTGACCTAGACCAGGTTCGGCCCATAATGAAGAGGCCTGGCCTAGTTTTATTTTTAAAATGTTTTCTTTTTCAGAATGCGTGTTGAAATGTAAAAATATGTAATAAATCACGTAGAGGTCCAAAAAATATCAAACTAAAGTTTATTAGGACCAGCATCAAAATATTTATGCAGTGAATATGTTCAATCATGTTGTGTTTAATAAATAATTATGGTATTTGCTAATCTATGAAAACAATGCTATGTGTTTATAGAAATTTTTTTGTCTTAAATTTATATTGAAAAAATTATATTATATTACGCTTGTTAGTGTTAGTGTTAGTGTTAGTGTTCCTGCAAGATTTCTCTATCTATTGAGCTTCGGTTTAGCAGCTATGTGTGGATCTTTGTTTAGGTTATTTTAATAAATGTCTTGTTTTAAATTCAAACTACATAAAAAGTTTTACAGTGGATCTAGTACACTTTTTTTGCTTACAGAAAAGTTTCACCACTGTTTGAGCTTGCATGAGTGGTTTACTTTATTTCTTATTTACTGTTGTTGCATTTATTGTGGTAATATAGTTGGTCCAAAAATTATGATTTTTGTGTAGTAGATTTGTTTTATTATAATCTAGGTTCTATAAAATTCTCATGTCCAGAAAACATAGAAGTAATAATTCGTAATATTATCTTGCTTGCATATGATAGTGCTCAGAGCACCATTAACCCAACTTGTTTTATGAAATTTAGTATTCTTTTCTACTAAGTAAATGAATGCCTGATGATGTGCTGAGTTATAAGTTGTCACACCTAGAAAGGCCTAACCTTTTAGCTTAAGATTGTTTGACTTGCTTGCATCATGATTAGTTCTAGCATTCTTAAGCTGGTGTGTGTTGGATTTATAAAAGTTGCTTGATTGTATTTGGCTGTTTGCTTATTGCACTCTCATGCATGCATATAGAAATGAAAGTTGTTGAGAACGTGCCAACCGAAGAGCCAGAGTGCAAAGAAGTCATCAAGAAGTCGTATATAGAGGAGATTCCCAAAGCCCTATTGACTTTGTGCATAACTTTTATTTTACAAGTTCACTATTATGTTATTGCATTAGGTTACATGAGTTGGATGATACTCACATACATATATATATAGCTTTCCTATGAGTCCCAAAAAAAATACTAGTAAACATGATACATGTAGCTGCTGTGCTTAGGGCTCACGTAAGCATAAGTGACATGCTATAACTCATAATAGGATAATACTTATCTTGATGCTTCTGTCATGGAGGTCGGTGTTAAAAAACTGGACAAGATCAGGTTTGATCGGGATGGTAGTGCGACAAGGTGACGACCCTGGTTGCAATATTCCCAGATGTGTCGATTAAGTACTCCACCTAAAGTACATTGTGGTAAGTTTGAATGTTTCGCCAACGCGCTTGTAGCGCGATGGTGCGTCCTCCCGGTGCGGAGGCCACCCGCCCGCGTTCGATTCTCGGTCTTGGGATCGACCGGGTGTGGTATCGGGGATTATTCTCCTGAATAAATCTACAGGTCCTGGACGTACGCGTGAAGCCACAATGGTAGTGCGACGTGCCCGTCGCTTGCGAAGCCCGTGGGACTTCGTCAATATCCGGAAGGACGCGTGGAGTGTGTATAGTTTGTAGGTCTGGCGTGTGCTCTAGGGTGTGTGTCTGTGTGCGTGTGGGGTGTGTGTGAGTGCGTTTGAGCGTGCGTTCAGATACTACAGCTGTACTGTAGGGAGTCCAGGCTCAAAAAAAAAGTTTAAATGTTTCGGATGCATATATACTAATGTGGGGGCTGGAAAGCCATGTACCTTTTATATCCTAGGGTTCTGAAATGCTACGGTGGCCCTTCAGGATGTTGTTGGGTGATGGAGAATCATGACTATAAGGCTATCCGTATTCTTCATCCTCTATATCCATCATCTAAAATAAATGTTCTGTCCTAGTCATCAAGATACTTTTCTCTATACTCAATTCTTCTGCACCCATCCATCCTCTATACCATCCTCTATCTACTGTGGGGCCCACTTATCACTTTATCTAAATATATCCATGTGATATCTTATTTTGAAGGATTTATTGAAATAAATTTAATGGTGCAATCGGAATTTAATTTGGATTTTTGGTTTGTGAATTATAGCATTTTTTGTGTTAGTTCAATTAAGTGGGGCCCGCACCGCACTCCTCTCTCTCCTCCCTCTGTTCAGCAAACCCAGCCTGCTGCCTGACAGGTGCACCATAGCGGACCAGCTTTTTCTCGCCAGGAACACCGGACGAGCGGGCGTGCGGAATGATGGCGGAGGCAGTAGCATATGCCACTGCAGCAAAATTTTCTAGAAACACGTCCTGCAGGACCTTTTACAGGTGACCGGTGCAGTCAATCTAACTCATAGAGCTTGTCCGGGACATAGCCCATGAGGTTGGTTTCTACGAGGCGACCTGGTCGTGTCAATTCTCATGGATAAGATTTGGGGACGGCTGCCTTGCGCGATCCCTTTTCAGATTCGTACTGGTGTGTGTTTGGTTCACCTATCCAAATGTACATCGATTGCAATCGATGCTCTCCTTAGATATGGATATCACTCACCATCTTACTATCCTAGTAAACAACTGGAACATAAAGAATCAATTGAAGGATGACATGAGGATGTTGATACATGACTTACCTCATGCATGAAAATAGTATGGGTGCTTACCTAGACTGGTTGAGTAATGAAGATAATATGACTGCTAAAACTTGACTTGTAAGGATCCACTATTGGTAAGCTTTCTGCAAAAGGAACAATAAAACAGCAAGGCAAAAGCTTTTTATATTCTCTAAGAGTCGGGTGACTACTCCGACCCTCCTCAGGTAAGTCTTGTTGAGTACACTTCGGCACTCAGGGTTTTATTCCTCCTCATGTTGCAGGTGGAGCTTGGAGCTCACTCTTGGGTGGATACCTCCTAGTGGGCTCAGTGAGGAATTCCTTTATCATTGATCGTAGTGTTTATAAATTTCACCATTGTTTCCAATAAAAAAGTTTTACACTTCCACCACCATGTTTTGTATAAAAATTTATTTATGCTTCACTTCATTAAACGTGTCATTGAATAAAAATTTAATTCCATTATCACTCTGATCACTTGTTTATTTATATCTAGCTTACCTTGCATTTGGAAACTTGTTAATTAATGAATTGTTTAACTTTCCACTGTTATATTAAATTTTTGTAATAACTTTGATTATGTAATCATGTAATGAAGAAATGGCTTTGATGTTTTGAAGTTTTATCTTCTCCTTTTTATGGATTCCATATAAAAATGGATTCTTTTGAGTTCTCTTTATGGGTGTGCTCGATAGACTATCCAATTTAACTTAGTCTCTTGAGCATTTAGTGTCAAAAGATTGACAAGTGCTCTTGAGATTAGGCTAAGTTGGGCAGTTCTGCCATAGAGCCCCACCCTCTTTGCTCACACTATGCCATAAGACGAGTATGTCCGTGTGAGGGAGAGGTAACATAATGGTTCAAGCTTATCTAGAGGTAATGTAAGCACACAAGGAAAATTGTCCTTCAATTGATGAGATGATCCAGAGGTGCTCCTCTCCAGGTAGGTTGGCTCCTCGCACAAAAACAAAAGAGATGAATGGAATTCAGAGGAAGTAGATCGAGAATAGATGAGTTCAGCTTGGACGGACCAGTGTTCAGCTTGGACGGACCAGTCTCATGTAGTACCCAATGAAAAATAATTATGAAAACATTTAATCAATTAGATACCCTGCTCTGAGATCTGTGCAATTTTTAGGAAGGTCAATCTTAATGAGAGTTTTGTAGGCATTAAACAGGCTATTATGACATAATTTAAATAAAAGAGCGATGATAAAATTTTCATAGGATGGCATGAGTTTAATGGGATAAAACTTGTTTCAACACCTGAGAGTCTTGGAAATAGGGATATGAAACCCATTGAGACTGGCTGAAGAGGAGCATTGGAGCAGTTCTCTAATTAACAAAGTACTGATAATATAAATGCTTCCATTTTGTTGATAATTTAAATGTTTAGCCTCTAGATATAGTTTCCATAGTCATCCAACACTATATTTGGAATATTACGAGACCGTGTGGCAGGGCTTCTGTCCCAGCTACACAAAGCTCTGATCAGACAGCTTCATTCTAAAAGTTGCTTTTCAACTTATCACATAGGCAGTGTTTCTCAGGTAAAACAGAAAATATATACTAGCTTCTCCCAGCTTTCTATCTGCTACCTTCCCTGGAAAGTCGTTTTACCAAACATTTATGAAAATAGATTCAACTCTACCGGTAAAGCTATTTTTAGATCCAAAGCTAACAGAAGCTTATTCACTAGTGCAGGTAAGCTTAACCAAACCGACCATGTTTGTAACGCTCTAAAATTTGCACCTTTTGAAATTAGGTTTAAATGATTTAATTTTGTATTTTGTTCCCATGAAAATATAGGGAATAAATTTTTTCATTAATTAAAATTTATCATAGGGTGTAGCAACATGTTTAGTGCATTCATACTGCTTCATTTATTTTTGATTGTGTGGTTTTAACCAAAATTCAAGTGAATTCAAAAGCCATTTGGAAAATATATTTGGAAAATTGATTTAGAAAAAGAAAAGGAAAAGAAACCCTCCCTCCCTCCGAACCGGCATTTGGCCCATTTCCTGCCATCGACCCACTCCTTCTCTCCCTCTCTGCTGTTGCTGCGCAGCCTAGCCAACCCGCTCTCCCTACTTTCCACCATTGCCGCGCGCCGGCCCAGCACCCCCTCCCTCTCGTTCTTTTCCGCCGAGGCCCAGGCCGGCCCATCTGCGCGTGGGCGTGCTTGCCCTCTCCCCGCTCCTCCCTTTGCCGCGCGGACGGCCCAAGACCGAGGCCCACGTGCTGCTTCCCTTACCTCCTTTCCCGTAACGGCCTAGCAGCGCGCGCCCTCACTTCCCTCTTTCTCTCTCTCTCTCGCTGAACCATGGGCCCCGCTGGTCAGGGTCGTCTCCCACCTCCGGCTCGTGGCCGAGGTGGACTCGTTCGCCCAAATCCGTCCCCACGCTGCATCCTCGCGTACGCCCCACGCCGAGACCTCGCATAAATAGCAACCACGCGTACGCCGCACCTCCCTACAAGCCCTAGAGGAGCCGCCGCCTCGAATTAAGCTCGCAGCACTGCAAAACCTAGCTCAAAGCTCGCCGAGCTTGTTGCCGTCGCTGACTCGCCGTCTCGACGAGTCGCTGCCGTGGTAAGCATCGGGACGAGCTACGCGGTGCTTTCTCAAACTGCCAAACTCTTGCCCTCTTCCTTTTTCATTTTGGTGAGCTCTCTACTCATCGCCGGTGTTCACAGCAGGTCTGCCGTCATCGCCCTTCACTATCAGCCGCCCCCGTCCGCTTCCCTTCGACGACGAAGCCCTAGGTGAGTTCGCATTCACCTCCGCTTGGTCCCCTTCCGGAACCGAGGCTAAAAACGCCGTTCCGGCGAGGATTCCGAGTGCCGGCAATGGCCGGGCTCGCCGGTGTTACTTTGCGCCCCTCCTTTATCCCTTCTCCCTTTTAATCTCAGCCCTCCAAATCCGATCGGACGGCCCACAGCGCTCGATACCTCTTCGCGGAACTTTTTGCAAAAGAGCCCCTCACCTTTTTAGTTTTTGAACCGGCGGTCCCTGGCCGGTTTACAAAATCCATTTTCTTTTTATTTTAAAATGAAAATAGTTTTAGTTATTTACAAAATTGCCACTGCATTGTTTTGGCTATAAAATCTCCGTTTTAGCTCGATTTGATCTGTTCAAGTTGCGTTAGGATCGTAATTAGATTCTCTACAAGGTTAGCAATCTATTAATCATGTTTTTTGAACTTTTAATTTTGAGCTTAGATTTAATCTATTATTTTATTAAAGTAAATCTTTCGGTAGCCGCTTCTTTTGTACCGTAATTCCTACTAGCGTGATTTTCGCGTCTATGTGTTCGTAGCAACACGTAGATCAGTTTTATAAACTTTTCAACTTTGTTTTCATTGATTGGTGTAATAATCTAATATAGATATATTTGTTTGCTATGCACAATTGCTCTGGATGCTTGTGCGGTGCTTTATGATCATATCCAGTCGGTGAGTTTTGCGTTGGTGATCAAGAAGATCTTTGGAGGAAAAGAGCTAGGAGGATCTAAGCTTAAAGAGCTAGAAGAAAGGATCCAAGTTTAAGGCAAGTATAGTATGGGTTTTCCTTGCACCTATTCACCGTTAACCATGATAATCATATGCATGCGTCTCCTTGATTATCTTTAATGATTTCCTAGTTGTTGATTACTTTGTACCTTGATACCTGTGGGATACTTGCGTATAGGTAGATTCTTTGCTAGTGCTTATATAATGAAAGATGGATTAATGTTGAGTAATGGATCTATGAAATTGAGATTAAAATTTGCTTTTTAGCAACTTGGTTATAGGGCGAGAGAGCGCATGGGTTTTGGACATGATGCTCTTAGCTCTCCGTAAGGACTTATCTATTAGCAAAAGCTAGAACTTACACTATAACTGTGATGGTCACATGGCTCTGGCTTTGGTTCAGTATAAGGACCTTTTCTAGCTTGTTAGAGGTTACCTTTATGGTGTATATGGAGTATGTTGCGTGTTGGATATAGGATAGCCTCTGTCCTTTTGTGTATAGCCGGGAAGAAATGTGCTATTAGGAAGGAAGATTCCTATACTTGCAGGGCACAGAAACCTAGCGGTCCTAACTTGCTAGACAAACCTCTAAAAGACTTCATAGTAAAACCCTGCCTGCTCACCTTGGGAGTGTTTTGGGAGTAATTAATCTAGGCATATGGGAATCATGACTCACGGTGAAAATGTAAAACCTCTGTAGGGTGTAAAACTATTATAACAGCTGCTCACGGTCACGAGTGTGCCAAAAAACTGATGGAATAGAGGATAGGATGATGTTGATGGTCGTTAATGATGAGATATGACTGATGGTTATTGATGAGATAAAGTGCTACTTTATGACATCATGGGGTTTATAACTGAGTTAAGCCTATTGCTCTTGCTTAATGTAATTTGACTAATTAAAATACTTACCGATGTAAACCAGTGTCTTAGCCTTTTGAGCTTCATCACCCCATACTATATTCGCTGAGTACGACATGTACTTACGCTTGCCTTTTCTTTTCACTTTGGATAAAAATCCCAGATGGGTACCAGATTGTTTGAATCTGGAGGAGTTTAGGCTTGTGATCAACCAGTCAGCTGTCCCTGTGGAGTGGAGTCTACACCTGAAGATCGGAGTGTCTTTTCCTCTGTCTACTATCTAAGGTCATCTTCTTTATATGAATACATTATGTATAAGCATTATTTTTTGATATTACCTCTATTTATAGCTATGTGCGAGATTTGACTTTCTGGGCTCACATATGGTGTGTATCTAGTTTTATTTTTAAAACCGAGTGCTACAATATTTACGAGGCAGCTCCTCCCATAAGTACTACTACACTAAAAGTTTGTAGGGGCAGCTGGCGATGGTTTGTGGAGTTTTAGTTATGCCAGTCGCCCCCACCACACCATCTCTATAAATCAATGATTTGTAGGGGTAGTTTTCTAGCATTTGTAGGGGCGGCTGGATATTTGAACCGCCCCTACACATGAATTTCTAGATTTCATGAAACCGAACCAAAAACACAAAAAAGCCAAAAAATTGCATGGGGGAGACCCCCATCGGCCAGCGCCCACCCGTCTCCGTCGAAGTCGCAAGTCACAAAATTTTTCACGTAAAATCACAGGCCAACACGGCCGACGGGATTCGAACCCACGACCTCCTCCTTATGAGCACCATCCTCTACCACTGCACCACACCATCACTTGCGTCTTTAACTAGTTTTAGGCCTCCACATATTATACCAAATCGAGTTTAAATTGAGTGTTTGAGATCCTAAATAAATTCAAATGAAAATCTTGTCAACTACAAAGTTTTATAACTTTTCAAGATCTACCATTTAGGTCATTTCTTCATCCGAGGTCATTTGAAAAAGTTGTTGACGGTGGATAGCGTCAACTTTTTATATATCAAAAGGCATGAGAAACACATCAATATCTACAAGGCTAGGGTTTTATCTGACAATTTCCATGAGTTTTGGTGACTTACCAATTTCCAGGGACTAATCCAGAAAACGCCAAAAAAGGGGTATAAGTACAAATCTACACCAAGAAATTATCTGCAACTCAAGAATACACCAAACTACTCTAGAAGGATCCAGAAGACACCGGAGCGAAGTGGAGGCGGAGCCGCCGCCAGGTAGGGCCGGCCGGCTCCACTGCTTAGGCCGGTCGGCACCCCCCTGTGGGGCCCACCTGCCACCTTCTGGAATCTTCCTCCACCGCCTTTGAGGATCAATCTCGGCTCTACGTGAAGTCGGTTTGATCAAACGGCCGTCGTACATCCCACCGGGCTATATAAGCAGGGCCAGACCCCCTAGGAAACCCTAATTCATTCTAATTCATTCAATATCCCATTCAAGTCATTCAAGGTAGAGCCAGTTGGAGATCAGTCATCTAGAGCTTCAAGTTCTAGTTCATTATAGCCTTCTAGTTCATAGTTTAGCCTAGTTAGATCTAGAATAGAGAGAGTCAAGACGCGTTAATCGGTCTTAGATTCTAAAAGTTGTCAAGAAAAGAAGAGTTTGGTATACTTCTTTTGCTCTCTTCTTTCTTATTGTATTATCTGCGTTTGTATGATATTTACTAGCAACATTGTTCTTCACCTTAGTTTAATTATTATGTTCATTGTCTACTTCAATACATCTAGTTTAGTTGGTTTGCTATTATATTCATGCACTGGTTCGTATAGCGCTCATCTAGTTGATCATATGGTGAGTGGTAGGCAATATGTAGACATGGTATCTAGATGTTTTGCTTATCTGCGGATATCCCCAGTTGTACTGGGTAGTGAGGTAGATCGTGGATGTGACAGATCTATTTTGTCCTTTGTAGGTCTTCCCCCGTACGGTGGATTGGTAGAGTGGGATTGTCAGGTTAAGGGTGTATTTATATACATGAGGTTTCTGTACTCATCTTTTTATGTTCATTGCTCCGATGTGTTTGGGAATTATGGTAGTATTACTTGACAATGATTACTAGATGTACTTGCATTAGTTGACGTAGCTTTGATATGTAGTTAAATACTTAGGAGTTATTTCTCTATTAATTGATTAGACAACGCTGATATGATTAGAGTGTTATGATGAATTAGTATTATTAGAAGATGACTGATCAATGGCTCATTATCATTATTATCATTATCATTATCGTATTTATATTATTTATCTTGTGACTTACCCCTGTTATGAGTAGAGTGTATGACATTGGTTACATCGCTTATTCAATGCATATATATATACATGTTATCAATACTATAGAGTAGCTATTTAGCAATGCCTTTCTAGTGGTAAAATATAAATGACAACCTGGTAATACTCGAGGTAAAATACTACATTGGTATAATTATTTATCCGCTTGCAAAATCATTCTTAGTTTACATATATCTTTATTTATTTCTGCCTAGTCATGTAAAAACCAAGGTTTATTCATAGCTTTACAATTGGGGATGACAATCTAGTTTTATAGTTAGGAGTAAGGGTAAAGAGACTAGTGGCTAGTTGCTAAAGGCAAGTTAATTAATACCAATATTTTTAGCATCATTGCTTAGGATAGGGATTTAAGATTTATTACAGTGACATTAAAAATGCCAACAAGTATTTTTGGCGTCGTTGCTGGGGAAGGCTAATAAACTTAGGAAAGTATTGATAACATATATGCATTATGAATAAGACCAATCACCCAATTGACCTCTAACTCAAACAGGCTTACTCTTGTTCTATCTATATGTATATCTTATGCGGGGTAATGAATGAATGAACGGATTTTCTCTCCCAGACAATTACGTTGAAGATCCAGAGAGACTCTTACCAAGAAGAAAGTTTGTCGACACGAGGGATATCTTCAAATCACCATCAAGAACACCCTTCACTGAAGCTCAATCTTCGAGGAATCAAGCTCTAACATCCAAAGGAGAAGAATCGGAAGAATCGCCAGATTTAGCACCAGCTTTTGAAGCTATGGTGAGAAGACGCAACCCGAGTTTTTTGCTCTAACAACTGCCAATATCCGCATTGGACCTAATGTCAATATTGGTGATAATGGATTTGAACTCAAGCCTGCGCTTATTACCATGGTTCAAGCTAGTCAATTTTGTGGGAAGGCTCATAAAGATGTAAGTGCACACTTACAACACTTTTTAGAGATTTGCAGCACCTTCACTATCAGAGGAGTACCAAGAGATACTATTTTACTCTGCCTTTTCCTATTCTCACTTCTAGAAAAAACAAAACAGTGGTTCTATAATAATAAGGCTACCAACACCACATGGGACAAATTCTCTACTGCTTTCCTGGCAAAGTTCTTTCCTATAGGCAAGACCAATGCTCTACGTGGGAAAATTTCAAGCTTTCATCAACAACATGATGAATCGTTCACCGAGGCATGGGAACACTTTCAAGATTACATCGCAGAATATCCTCATCATAGGATGGAGGATTGGCTACTTATGCAGACCTTCTATCATGGGCTAGTCTCTAGTACCCGTGAGTCCATGGATGCTGCAGCTGGGGAGCTTTCTTATCACTTAAGCTCACCGATGCAACAGCACTTGTGGAGAAGATAGCCTCAAACCAAAGCTGGAATGAAGAACGTGTCCAACCTCGCAAGAGAGGAGGAGGCATGCATCATATTAAGGCGATCGACATGGTCACTGCAAAGTTAAACCTCATAATGAAGAAGCTTGACAATAAGAACAACGAGAATAGAGAAGTCATGCACATCAATGGCTCCTGTATGACCTGTGAAGAATATGGAGACATAGGATACTCAGGAAGCAACTGTCCTACACTCCAAGAGGATGTGAACTTCGTCAACAACAACACTAATTATTGTCCTCAGCAAAATCAAGTATGGAACCAATCAAATCCACGGTGGAATCAACCTAATCAAAGATGGAACTAGCAAAGACCCAACTACCAAGGTAACAGCCAAGGTAACAATAATTTCAATAATAGTTTTCAACCACTTTTAAGGGAAGTAATTTCCAATTAGAATAAAGTTATAGAAAATTTATCTAAGAGGGTAGCATCCAATGATAAAGTGCTAGAGAATATAAATACTAAAATGGATAGCCTTACCTCTGCTATTAAGAACCAGCTTAGCTTTAATAAAATGTTAGAATCACAATTAGCTCAGCTGGCCACCGCCGTTCCACCAATCCATGAAGGTAACATTCCTGGGCAACCCCTAGAGCCTGAAATCGTAAATCTTGTTGATGTCCGTGCAGGTTACTACATAGAAGGAATGTTAGAAGGATGGAAAGATGAATCCATGCCACTTAAGAGAGGAGATCTAGGGAGACCTGTGATTCCCATTTCTATTGGGCAACACGATTTTTTCAAAGTCGTCTGTGACCTTGGTGTTAGTGTCAACATCATGCCGAAGGTAATCTTTGATCGTATTTTTCTATGGGCAACTTTGTTGTACATGAATATGTGCTTACAGCTTGCAGATCAAATAGTTAAACACCCTGAAGGAATCCTAGATGATGTATGCATACGAGTGGGATAATCATATGTTCCAGTGGACTTTGTGATCCTAGATACTGGCAAGGATCTAAAGAGTCCTATCATTCTAGGCCGACCATTCTTAAGCACTATAAAAGCAGCCATCTATATAGACAGTGTGAAGATATGTTTCACCATCAAGAGTAATGAAGAGAAATTCAGTTTTAAAGACAAGATCCTTGAAGATCCCACTAACACTTACTACCCAGAGAGACCTACATATAAAGAAGAGGAAGTACGAAAGACCTGTCCAAGGAGAAGAAAGAGGAACAAGAAGCAAGAAGGAAAGAAAACTCAGATAGTCAAAGCCACAGAATACAGACAAGGTCATCGCTTAGTCTCACCAGTCTTAGTTGAAGATCCTAGTCTACCATCAATAGAGTGCACCATTGGGCAGAACTCTTTCTACTCAGCCGTCTGCGACACTGGATCAGCTGTCAACATAATGTCAAAACAGGTATACAATACTTTATTCAATGCATCCCTAGATCCTGTATTTATTTTGTAGCTGGTGGACAACACAACACGAATCCTAGAGGGACTAGTAAGAAACATCATGATCAAGATCCACACTCACTATGTCCCTACCGAATTTATGGTCTTGGACATAGGAAAGGAAGATGAGACACCTATCATACTTGGAAGGCCATTCCTCAGCGTCACCAAAGCTATTATCTACAATGGAACAGGTCAAGTCCACTTTCACTTCCCAGAAGAAAAGGTATGCTATTATTTTAGAGATTATAATTCTTCTGGACTACCAGCTTTCACCAGGTCTAAGAAAAGAAGTCAGCGTCGTACTTCAAGAAGAAAAGTTGAGGAGGAGAAAGCAAAAGAAATATCAACTACACCTGAAGGACATCCACAACCAACAAAAGTATAGAAGAAGAAGGAGATTCCCTCAACTGAGTCATCAACACTAGAAGATTCAACACCAGGGTCCCCATCCGGATCCATCAAGGAACCCTCAACATGATGACCACAAGAAGTCTTGTTCGGAGGACTTTAAACTCCGCACCCTTGCCATAAGGTAACAATGGTAGTTATCTAATTACTTTAGTACATTTACTCTTTTGTATGATTAAAAAGAAAATAAAAATTCTTTACTGCTTTATTTAATTATGAATTTAAAAAAACTCCAAAGGAGTAGGCTTATGGTTTACCCCGTAAGAATATTCACTACGGTAGCATAAAAACAAATTTTTATTCCTTTGCATTATAAATAGAAAAGTATAAAAAGATAAGAATCTTGCTACATATTTATATCTGTTCATAAAGATAATCAATTACTCTTTTGGCTGACCGCTAACCCCTTATCACATTCGAGCCTCGAGTTTTGGTTTTCTTGTTGGAGTGTATTTTTTGTAGGATTATACAATTAAAGAGTGAGACCAATCAGTGGGTCACCCCTGTTAATCTTACTCCGAGAGATATTTAAGCGAAATATGGTAAACATCTAGCTTGGGGAGGAGCATCCCCTATTTATCAGGTAACTATACCTATGCGATTTATCGAGTCTGTCTTATAGTTATAAAATACCAAAAATATGTGGGCACATGAAGGTCCACGTCTGTTGAGTCTTTTATGAGTCTTTAATAAAATCTAAAAACCAATAAAAAAAGTCAGTCTCAGTTAACTAGAGTGTGTCTAGAGTCAACTATGAACAAGAAAATTTTATTTTGGAGATGATGAATAGTTGCTCTGTTGGAAGTCTTTCAAGTACCTAGTTTTCAATCTTGAGTTTTCCTAATAAGTTTTGGACACAATTGCTTTAATATAAGAATTTACTCTGAATCTGAAACTTGTGGAGTCATATACTTGAGCTAAGTCTAGGTGATTGACGGATATGATATAAGAGAGTCTGAGCTGCTATTATCTTATTCCAAACGATGCTAAGTTCTAGAGATTTATCTTTTAAAAATATAAAATCCTACATGATGAGCTCTTGTATGACAAGGTTGAAATTCCTACCAAAGCCATATATGATATATATTTAGAATAGAAAACCTTTGCTCATTTATGCTACTTGCTTTGCATTGAGTTCAGTCAACCTTTGTTGTATACTTAAGAGAGTCTTGTCATGCTTTTAAATTCAAGATCACACACACTCTATCTACATATGCATTACTCCTACCCTAAGAGTAAGCGCAAACATTTTCTATTTTTTATCCACATCTACCTTAAAATATTTTCTCCTACACTGGAAGAGAATTCCCAAAAATATATGTAAACCCATAGGACAGCCTTTTGTTTAATTGCTCTAAGTACTTTATTACTATTTCTTCAATCAATTATTGTATCTAAGGATGCATGTGGCTATGTAAAAATATTGAGAATAAAAAGAGAGTAAAAGATGGACAAGTGTTCCAGCAATCAAAACAATGGGTACTAAGATGTCCGTCTTCCAATGAAAAAAGAGAAAAAAGAAAAAGAAAAAAAGAGAGAATAAAGATAGCCCATGTATTCCTAAGAGGTTCTGAAAGTCTAAGGAAGAAGAGAGATTTATTTTGAAGAGCAAAAGTAGAATTAGGATTAGCCACCACATATACACCTATCTACCATATTCTATATACATGCACATCTTGGTTTGATCGTATGACTTGATTCTCTATAGATCTATTGTTTGACTTTACAACATATGAATTGCATGTATACTTATCCTTGTTTAATGCCACTCCTATAAACTCCACTATAATTCCTTAAAATTATGAAGGCATTGACATTATTGATGCCTCAGTGAGATCCACAAATACCATATACTTTGAGAGAATTGAGGGTACCATACAATTAAGCTCTAAGTTTTTATTGCGAAAACTTGTAAAACTCTGGAATATTACTTGAGTAAAGAGTTTGAGACGTAGTGCTTGACTTGATTGTTCTATCTTTCAATTACTCAAGACCTACGTAAAGGTTAAAAAATTCCATGATTAAAGGTAATATGGTTGAGTTTAAAAGTTAGAGCAGTTTTGTCTAATCCAGAGGAAAATTTTTGTTTGAGAGCATATGTACTTGATAGAATAAAAGCATCGTAGCAACTCCTGATCCAACTCTAAGTTTTGCTAAGGGACTAGTAAAAGGTAAGCTTAGGGGAGTTGTTGATGGTGGATAGCGTCAATTTTTTTATATATCAAAAGGCATGAGAAACACATTAATATCTAGAAGGCTAGGGTTTTATCTGACAATTTCTATGAGTTTTGGTGATTTACCAATTTCCAGGGACTAATCCAGAAAATGCCGAAAAATGGGCATAACTATAAATCTACACCACGGAATTATCCGCAACTCAAGAATACATCAAACTACTCTAGAAGGATCCGTAAGACACCGGAGCGAGGGGGAGGTGGAGCCGCCAGGTGCGGCCGGCCGGCCCCACTGCTCAGGCCGGTCGGCACCCCCCAATGGGGGCCCACCCGCCACCTTCTGTAATCTTCCTCCACCATCTTTTAGGATCAATCTCGGCCCTACGTGAAGTCGATTTGATCAAACGGCCATCGTGCATCCCACGGGCTATATAAGTAGGGCCAGACCCCCCCCCCCAGAAAACCCTAATTCATTCCAATTCATTCAATACCTTATTCAAGTCATTCAAGGTAGAGCCAGTTGGAGATCAAGTCATCTAGAGTTTTAAGTTCTAGTTCATCATAGCCTTCTAGTTCATAGTTTAGCCTAGTTAGATCTAGAATAGAGGGAGTCAAGACGCGTTAATCGGTCTTAGATTCTGAAAGTTGTCAAGAAGAGAAGAGTTCGGTATACTTCTTTTGCTCTCTTCTTTCTTATTGTATTATCTGCGTTTGTATGATATTTACTAGCAATATTGTTCTTTATCTTAGTTTAATTATTATGTTCATTGTCTACTTTAATACATCTAGTTTAGTTGGTTTGCTATTATATTCATGCACTGGTTCATATAGCGCTCATCTAGTTGATCATATGGTGAGTGGTAGGCAATATGTAGATATAGTGTCTAGATTCTTTGTTTATCTATGGATATCCCCAGTTGTGCTGGGTAGTGAAGTAGATCGTGGATATGACAGATCCATTGAGTTCTTTGTAGGCCTTCCCCCGTACGGTGGATTGATAGAGTGGGATTGTCAGGTTAAAGGTGTATTTATACACATGAGGTTCTTGTACTCATCTTTTCCTGTTCATTGCTCCGATGTGTTTGGGAATTATGGTAGTATTACTTGACAATGATTACTAGATGTACTTGCACTAGTTGACGTAGCTTTAACATGCAGTTAAATACTTAGGAGTTATTTCTCTATTAATTGATTAGACAATGCTAACATGATTAGAGTGTTATAATGAATTAGTATTATTAGGAGATGACTGATCAATGGCTCATTATCATTATTATCATTATCATTATTATATTTATATTATTTATCTTGTGACTTACCCCTATTATGAGTAGAGTGTATGACATTGGTTACATCGCTTATTCAATGCATATATATATATATATATATATATATATACATGTTATCAATACGATAGAGTAACTGTTTAGCAATGCTTCCTAGTAGTAGAATATAAATGACAACCTGGTAATACTCTAGATAAAATGTTACAATGGTATAATTATATGTCCGCTTGCAGAACCGTTCTTAGTGTATATACATCTTTATTTATTTCTACGTAGTCACGTAAAATGATAAGATTTAGTACCAAAGTTTATTTCTACCTTTACAATTGGGGATGACAACCTAGTTTCACAGTTAGGAGTAAGGGTAAAAGAGACTAGTGGCTAGTTGCTAAAGGCAAGTTAATTAATACCAACATTTTTAGCGTCATTGCTTGGGATAGGAATTTGAGATTTGACGTTAGAAATGCCAACAAAAAGTCAAATTTTAAATTTAAAAAAGTTAAATATAATTTTCTTTGACAAGATGATTTCAAATTAAAAAGTTGTCAACTATAAAATTTTATAAATTTTTGAGATCTACATTGTTTTAGCCGTTTGTCCATCCGAGGTTATTTTAAAAAGGTCATTTCAAAAATTTAAATTCTAAATTTGAGACATTTAGTTTTTTATGAGAAAATAAATTTAAATAATAAAGTTATCAACTACAAAGTTCTATAACTTTCTCGAGATATACAACTTTCATTTTGGTCATCTTTTCCGTGTGACTTTGTTTTATCAACTCAAAATTTAAATTTAAAAAATGGACTACTTCAAACAATATTTTAAAAGTATCAATTATTACAGATGAAAAAGTCTTGAATAACAAAGTTGTACAACTCATCAAACTCTTACCTCTATAACTTTTATTTTGGTCATTTCTTTATCCTATAAAGTAATAATTGTGTTGTTCACAAATCTTACATCTCTTTCACATAGTTTCCTAAAGTATGAAAGAGATATGTAACTTTTGTGAACAAAGTTACTATCACTTTATCGGATAAAAAAATAATCTGAATAAAAGTTATAGATCTTGGTGAGTTCTACAACTTTTATGTTTATAACTTTTCAGTTTAAGTCATTTCTTGTTTCAAAAATGTTGTTCCAAGTTATCTTTTTTAAAATTCAAATTTTTAATTGATAAACCAGTCACATGAAAAGATCATATGAAAAATAGATGTAACAACACATTAAATTGATAGAGAATTATTTTAAAAAATTTAAGAAAAAATTGATCAGATTTAAAGTTAATATGAGGGAGAAAAACTAGTTACAAGTTTTAGTCAAAGATTACAAAAAGAAATTAGAGTTCTTTAATAACACATTAAATTTCAAAGCTAATGTTAAAACTAAATTTTAGAACAGAAAATTATTTCAAATAAAAAAGATATAAACAATAAAGTTACATAAATTTTTGAGATCTACAACTTTTATTATTTTGATTATTTTCTCATCCGAGGTCGTATTGAAAAATTTAAATTTTAGTGTTTTATTTTTAATATTTGGCATCTATTTGTAGGGACATCTCAATATAGACCCGCCTCTATAAATCAATTTATTGGGGTGGCTGGATATAGAGCCGCTCCTATAAATAGACGCTGTTTTTAGAGGCGGCTTATAACATTAGATACCCCTACAAATGGGCTCGTTTCAGACCACTCCTAAAATAAAAATATGGCGTTGCTATAAATCATTTTCATAGTAGTGTTCTGACGTATGAAATTAAAGATATGCCTGACAGAACCAATGATAAGATCAAAGCAGAACACATGTGAAAGTACCTCTCATCCCGTCATTCGCTACTTTAACATTTAACGGTTCAAAGTACGATGAACAGACCAAAAGAATCATCACAGAGCAGCAGTGCAACTTGCCGGAAGTTGTTGTAGGCCACAAGTTGCATCACAGCACTGCATCTCACTGCGTGCTACCCCGCCACCCGCCAGAGGCGTACTCAAAATTAGGCTGTAATAGTTCTAACAACTAGCCAGGAGGAAGGAACCGAGGCATAATTGGGTTGCCGAGCAGTCAAAACTGCAGCGTGAGAACCCCTACGTACTGGGACTGGGGAGGTTGCCCCGGGCGACCGGCATTATCGTACTCTCTCCGTCCTAAAATATGTGTCATCTTCAGTTTTCGTGTCATAAGTTTGACTCGATTTATAGAAAATACGTGCAATATTTATATCTCTTAATAAATTTATTAAAAAATAGACTGAAAGATCTTTCCGACGATAATAATTATGATACTAACCAATGATATTTTTATTTATAAAAATAATGAGTAGTTGTTTCTCGGGAAGCGAAAACGACACATATTTAGGGACGGAGGGAGCATGCGTGCATGATGATTGAAGAATCGATTGAGTCCGGGGATAAGGGCCCAGCTTGCCCCTCTGTACGGCATGTCCCCGAATCTTTTTGATTCCGGTGAACATGTCACGTGATGCAAAGGGTTCTTGTTGGGAGTGATAAACAAATCGGATAAACCATGGAAACTGTTGAGAATCGGTAGTTTTAGTTACTTTATTTTAATGAGCGTGTTTGATAAAGCTCCACTTACTAATTCTTAGCTCTTAGCTATACTACCACACAGAACAACTATCTTTGCCGATTAAAGCAAACGGACCGATAGTGATTGCCAATTCTATAGTAGTGCTAGCTCCATGATTCATGGATGAAGTGTGATTCTAGTTGATTCGGATGGAAGAACAAGGTAGGAGCAGATGATAATTGATTTTGAGGGCGATGAAATAGGAAACAGTGAATAGTAATAGTTTTACTCCTAGCTCTCAGCGTAAATTGAGAAGTGATTCTTTATCTATCTACACTAGAGTTTCGATGAAATTTTACTATTTAGCTAGGTGAGGAGTGATTCGCATGGACCACGGATAATATGCTGTAAGAAACACTGCCAAACGGTATATAGATGGGCATTATTGGCAACCTAGATTGCTCTGAACCCAATGTCATCTCTTGACCAAATTATGGCCTACGACAATTAATAATGAACGGTTATGCTGTAGCAACAGTAGTACGTGCTACGCACTAGGGAAGCATCTGGTTGTTGTCGTACAAAGGGAGGCATTTGGGCATACAACATGGGCAAGAGAAATATAATAAATTTGGGGAGTTAAAACTAGGATGTAGTGGTGATCCTCGATGGACACATGTAATATTATGATAGAAGAGTTCACTTTTGGTGAGATTCGTATGACATGACAATGCAAGTACAAATTAAAGAAATAACCTCCATGGCTTTATGCCTTCATCGTATGAATTGCACTCGTAATTTTTGTCATGTCTGCTACCTCATCAATCCAGGAGAGTATACTAGCTAGCTGAGGAAATGCGTGTGGATGGATGAACCACATTGCACGATGGATTTGGCTGGAGACATGCGCAGCTAGGCGCACATGCACGCGATCGACCAACCACACACACAGCCCAAAAGGGGTTGGTGTCGACTGTCCCGGCGTGGCGGCACGTCCATGAATTATTCTGTTGGAACGCGCGCTAGCTGAACAAGCTAGCTAGCCTATGGGAGCCGATTCGGGCCCAGAGCGCATGCAACATGCCTATATACTATACACATGGCATACTCCCATCACATGCGGCGGCGGCATTCCTTGATGATTAGGTTGGATGATGGTTGAGCGCGCGCGGTGCGCACCACAAAAGTACGATCGCTTCGTACGGGCACACAAGCGCACGATCCACCGATCCAGCACCCACCATCGGTTCCGCAGCGCGCGCACCGGGCGGCTAACGAAAAACTCCGTGGTGATGGTGGTGGTCCATCGTCCCGGCCGCGCGCCCAGGCCAACGGCCCCCAATCATGCATAATGCCGCCATCGATCGATGCATGCATGCCGGGCAAGGGCAACAACGGGCGCGGGGCAGCACGTGCAGCCACTGCGCGGCGCTCAACAACATGGCCGCGCACGCCGCTTGTCCCCCGGATCTTGCCTCCCCAACCCCTCCCCTCAGTACACCAATCATCTCTCGTCGCCATCGTCATGCCGCTGTGCGCATAGCTAGCTCATCTCCTCGCCCTCCGATCCGCCATGATGATATATACTCGATCGCGTCGCGTGATGCCCACACAGCGCCCATGATTAGGTCGCGCGCTGTGGACTGCTAGGAGCTCCACCCTTTGTTATCCTCTATCTCAACACATTGCCCTTGCCAACAACATCCTTCCAGCTTCCTGGAGCAGTGCCTGTGCCTTCATATAAACGTACATCACCCGCAACATACAGATCAGCTTGTTGATTTGGCTTGCCCATCAGCAGACATCTCTCTACCTCTGTTCCGGCAGAGCTTGACCCCTCCTGTGCTGTGCTGTGCTGTGCCTGTGCTGTTTGTGTTTATATGGGTTCTTGGGTGCGCACCATCACAACGCCCTTCAGGAAAGCCTGCACCATCTTCGGCCCACAGAAGGACGGCGGCAAGAAGACGCAGCAACCAAACTCAGGTCAGTTCCGTTCAATTTCTTTCACACATTAAGATTGTTCGAGCACAGCATTATTCCTTTCAAATTCTTTCTGCAGGATTGTGTGTTTTTATTTCTGCTCTGATATGGATCGGTAGCTGATGACTCCTCCGAATCTGATTGCATTGTTTATGCCTGCAGCTATGGTGCAGCACGTCGACGCCGAGAGGGCCAAGCTGCATGGCGAGGTGATGGCGTGCGCCTACGAGGACGTGCAGGTCATGTGGTCCATGCTCGACCAGGCAAGGATCCGGGAACTCAGCGGCAGCTCGTGACCGCCGCCAATTGTCCGTTCATGCATTTTCCTACAGCCGCAAAATTGGAGATGCAGACATGGAGTACATAGCAAAATATCCTCTCCTCACCAAACATTCCCAACCCACTTGCTTTCTTGGGCCTTGAATTGAAAAGCTGATCATCCAAGATATTTGCGCCGATCAATCGAGCCCGGAACCAAGTGCCCATTTTGTACGTAGCCAGATTTAGCTTTTCTTTTGGAGGAATCCAGCACAGTTGAGAGTTTGAATCCCCACTGGCACTCTTCTCTATGAGGTGCTTGATTGGAGAGATGTACATTACCACCCATTGGGATCTTGATTGTTGCAATCCTTTCCCTTATTTCCTCGTCTTTTCAGTTTGATGATGTCTGAAGTTTATATATCACCACTATAGGTTTGATTTTTAGAGATGGCTCCCTTTTTGGTAGAGGCGCTTGGAGCTGGTTCAGCTTTTTTTAGCTTTGGTCCATCTCTCAAAATAGATGGAGCACATTAAAATCTATAACTGTTAGAAATGGAGTCATATGACGACAAACTTTATACCAAAATATTCGAAGAATCTATGTAACTTTGTAGTTAGTGCCTTTTCTACTTTAAATCATCTAATGCTCAAAAGATTGCATCAAGTTTTCATAATTTGAATTCAGTATTTTAACTTCTTTCTTAAAAAAAATTACCTTGGATGGAGAAATCACTTAAACTAAAGTTATATATATATAGTAATCGACATTTAGTGCACAAAAAGAATCCATGGTAAGTTTCCAGACTTCACAAATTATTATTGTGTAATTTATCAAAGTGCCTCTCATAGAGAAATCACCTAAACAAAAGTAGGTTATGTTACTCGAAAAAAAAATATGCAACTTCAGAGTGAATGACCATTTTATCTAACATCATTTAAGGCCTAGAAATTAAGTTTTAAGATTACTTGTCTTCAAATGATATTTTTTAGAATTTGACAAATGACCTCGGATGAAGAACTGACTAAAGTTGGAATACTCAAGAAACTTAGTCACGAGTAATTCTGAGGCATAGTGGTCAAGGAAGCAAGGCACATGGCTGAGGTCATGACTTTAATGCCCATGACCTAGGGACACATATTTTGCGCAAAAAATCATGTGACCTGTGATTTCTTGAAAAAGCGCTTAGGGTAGCAGGTTCCCAGGTTGGTTTTCTTTTTATTTTTTTTGGCTCGATTTGCAAATTCTGGAAAACGATTTTTAGATGTGGTTTTTGGTTTGATTGCCTCTAGATATTAATTTGTAGGAGTGGAGCAAATTCTACTATCAGTGTATTAAGCCTTGGGTACCCACGTCTTATGGAAAAAGACCCAACTAGAATGGGATGGGCAGAGCCTACAAAGGAAGAGGTCCAAACCATGTTTGATCCAATCGGATCCGATTAGGCTTTCTTGTAACAAACTAGGAAACCATAAATCACTACTACACAAAAGATTTTGCAAGGCACTTCAAAAATGAGCTCAGAGGCGGTTTTAGCAAAAAACCGCCTCGGTTAATAAGTTCCAACCAAGGCACATGCCCCGGCGCAGCTACCGCCTCGGTTAATACATTAACCGAGGCGGTTTTTATTAAAAAACCGCCTCAATTGATCTACATTAACCGAGACGGGTATTCTAAAGAAACCGTCTCGGTTAATATAT
Organism: Chrysopogon serrulatus; assembly: GCA_015844335.1. Classification (NCBI taxonomy): domain Eukaryota; kingdom Viridiplantae; phylum Streptophyta; class Magnoliopsida; order Poales; family Poaceae; genus Chrysopogon; species Chrysopogon serrulatus. The sequence continues at coordinate 71,777 of JADLZL010002170.1, forward strand.
TAACCGAGGCGGTTATCGTTAATAAACCGCCTCGGTAAATTAGGCCCAGTCTACTAGCCCAAACCGGCCCAATTTCAATCGTCGTATATGTGGCAGAACCGTCTAAATTAATACACTCACAAGAGTACTTGTCTTCCATTAGACACTAAGTACCCAAGGGAGCGCACTAATTTAATCGATTCTGTCGAGCACACCCAACGGGAGAACTCGAAAATCCACAGTTTTCCATCAGGATCACAAATAAGGGAATAAAGCTTACAACAATCTTACATTTCTTACATCACATGTTTACATTTGATCAGAGTATTATATAACAGCAGAAAGGATAAATACGATTGTAGCAAAATAAAAGTTGATTCATTTTAACTTAACCGATGTATCTTGTACACTTGATCATTATTGCAGCGGAAATAAACATTTATTCAATTCATGACTAACCATTTAACATGATGATAACATTATAGAACTTTTCTTTATAAAATCCTTTGGTGAAGTTGAAAATAAACTACTATCGTGGCGTAAATGGAATTCCTCGCCGAGCCCACCGGGAGGTATCCACACACAAGAGTTAGCGACTAGCATCCACCGTCATCCGCAGCGGGGGGAAATAAAACCCGAGTACTCAATTGTACTCAGCAAGACTTACCCGACGGGGGAGGAAATAAATGACTCAAGGAATATGCAAAGGCTGTTTGGCTTCTTTGGGTTTATTTGCGAGGAAAGCATTACTAAAAGTGCATCCTTATGTTCAATTTTAGTAGCCATGATTAATTCATTAGCTAACCATTCTAGGTGAGCACCTGAACTACTTTCAAGTAAGTGGTAAGCAATCGAGGAATCTCTTTTATCCATCTTTCATCTTCCATTTCTTACTACGATGCGAATAAGGTCCTCGTCGTTACCGTTCAAGAACGGCGATTCAAGCGAATCAATGTGCCCGGTGGGTACCCCGAGACACACTCTCGCTTGCATCCTAGACACAGACGAGAACAACTTGCTTTCTCTGGGGCTCCGGATCCCCGTCCAAAGCGGGACTCAAGCCCCAGACATTTCCGGCCCGGCCGTAATGCGGTGCAAGGACCTCCAACCCAAAAAAGAAAACACACGTATACACCGCCCCTATACGATCGGTCCGGATGAAGCCGGAACCCAAGACAAGAGAGAGCAAGCCTTCCGGCGCCCATACACAAGTATGTGTTCGGGATAAGGAGATCTGTGACTTAACCTTCAACCCTTTAGCAACGATCGGTCCTTAACCGACACAGGCGGGACAAAAACGCAACCAGAGCCTCGCCTGTTGCCCAACAAACCCAACGCCCATTCCACGGTCCATGATACCGTCCCGCCCGGTCTCTATTTATTAACCATATATAATCCATGTGATAACAACAGGATAATAATAATAATCCTATTTCTCGCGAGTGACAGGAAATCACTCGTCTTCTACCGAGAACCTGTAGCATAGCAATCTACACGGTCCTGTCATACTAGTAAGACTCATAGGACAAGGATATTTATGCAGGTGGGTTTCATCCAACTCCTCAGAACTTAATGCAACATATATATTATAAAGTGCAGAAGAGTAGGGGTTATGAACCGGGGCTTGCCTGGGTAAGAGCATATAACCCAAAGTTGGTATTCCAACTCCATGATACGTCCATCATGACACCGTCTTCGTGCAACACCAAATCCTTCGGACGCATCGATCAATCATCGCTCCTATTATGATATGCAACGATGCAAATGCAGAGATGATGCAATCAATAAAGGCAACAACAACTCTTAAAACCTACAAGAACATACTAACACACTATCAATCATGTTAAGCGAATACAAGGTCAAGGCACAACTTAAACAAGTATTTTCTGGGCAGCAGCAAAGCTGTCACTTGCTTAAATCATAACTAGAGTTATAGACATCCAATAAAGGTGGTTCTAGACTTTCTGGAAAGCTCATGAAATTTACTACAACTTTGCTATTATCAGCCAGAGCTGATTCAACTGTTGTCAGGGTCAAACTTTAGAATGTTTCAGGTCTGCACAGGACACATGCAGCTCCTGACAGGGATTTGATAAAATTCATAACTCTAAACGGTTTCTCCTAAAATCATAAAATTTTAGGACATGACAGATCAACAAGTTACCTATAACTTTTATATATAACTCATCCTCAGAAAACATCATTCGTACTACGAAATTATCTGCACAACAGAAACTATGCCTACAGTCAAGCTAGTCCAACTAAAAATACATAAATGTGATTTTTATGGCAATACTTTATACTAAAGCATGCAATATTATTGTTTCACTAAATAGATCTTCTCATAAGGATTCCAAAACATCTTTATTTGCTATTTTATTATTTTTCTACTAGTTACTATGATTTTTCAAACTTTCAGCCGGTTAAAACATAAAAAGAAAAGGAATATCATATAGGACAAACACTTTGCAAAGACACCCCCGAGCTATTTACAAAGCAATCTGCAGTACATCAGACACTATGCAACACTATTTATATGAGTCTATGATTTTACGGGGGAACCTTGGAAAGAGTTTTCTAATTTCGTTTTACCCCTTCTTCTTCCTTCTTACGTACAGCGAGCGAGCAGAGGATCGATCGCTGGGTTGGTTCCGACCGATCGGCTCGGATCAATCCGGCGGGTGTCCTGGCCAACAACCTCAGCCGTGAGACACGGCCGCCCGGCGACCGGCTCCCCAAGGAAGACCTCCTGGGCCGGGCGGGGAGGTAGCTCATGGACTGCTGGCCCCGAGCGCCAGCGGCCATGGCACAGCGGCATGACGGTTTTAGCGCTCCAAAGACAAAGACGCAATCGGGAGGCAAATAAGGGAGAGGCTACGCGAAAGCTAGGGAAAACGAGGGTGTGTTCGCTTGGAGCCAATGGAGGGAGGTCGGAGGCTAGGAACGGTCAGGAGCCCGGCCAGGCGGCCATGGCTGCTCAGCGCTCTGCTTCTAGCAGGGAAGAGGAATGAGGGGGAGGCCAAGCTTAGCCAAGTGAGGACGTCGTGATAAGGACGAAGCGAGAGCAATAGCGGCAGTAGACGCACATGGCGGCAGAGGCACGGCACCCAGCAGCTAGCCGACACGGGACCAGGAAAGACGCATGAGCGGATGGACGCGGATAGGGGGGCAGTCGGCCAGCGCCTATTTAAGCAACTTTGGCGCCTTGTACCGACATATCCGATAAGATTTGGAGCCGGTGCGGTAACGAAAAATCTTTTACAGAAAGCAAGCTCCAACTTCTATTAAGAGACTATGACCAAACACCGGACGGATCAAGAGATAAACATGCCTAAATTTTGGGTTGTCGCTACCAACAGAGAGTTCATGAATCTGCGCCCAACAATGTGGCATTCTAGCCCCTAATTAAAGCGGAGTTTCGGGAGTCCAATCATGCCCCAAAACTTCCCAAACTTTGCAGAACTCTTCTACTAAGATTAAACAACAGCATTAGCTAATATAATACTATTATCGTTTAGAAGGATTTGGAGAACGCTGAAGTGTCAACATGACGGCGTCATTGAACAAACCAGACTTAGAAAACTTTCTAAGTCAAGAGCTGAATCTATTTCAAGTTCCATTTTAAGCTTTTGAAAATACTAGTTAGCAAGTTTATTTCTCTGAGACAAATGTTGCGCTACCATCTACAAAGTTTGCACTTCAAACTTTACTTAAAGGTTGCATACATGTTCTATAATAATTTTGCTTAATAAAATTGATTTTAAACCTTACTTGATAAAAGGAGCTATAGAAGCCAACTTTCATTCAGCATTTTTAATGGCCTGTTTAAGTTACTAGTAATTGTTTCCATACTCAACCACATGCATTAGCACATAAACACGATGCTCACGAAATGATTTTGAGGGGATTAAGCGGCGTAACACCGGGGTGTTACATCCTACCCCAAAAAGAATCTCGTCGAGATTCGGAGGCTTGTAAAGAGGAAGGGGGGAAAACACGATTACACCGCATAGAACCAAAACAAAGGGGGAGAGATTACATGATCAAAGTAATCCAACACACCTACAACTCAATCCAACGGCCGAGCTAGGCGAGGACAATGGAAAAAAACAACAAGATAATGATAATCCAAAACATGGCGTATCCAACGAGATCCGAAAATGTCGGTGGGGAATTGATCATCGTGAACTCGGTGACTAGATTTAACCTCCGAGGATGGAAATCAGGCTCGATCTAGATCCACAGGGCTAGCTTGAACTCACGGCCTGGACCTTGCAATCCCTTTCTCGGCTTAGCTTCTTTTACGGATCTAGCCTAGCTTCACCGAGGGGAAGAGAGGTGCTCAACGATTTTTTTGGCGCCGAGGATTTGGAGAGTTGGGTGGCGGGCGGGGACTTGGGGTCGCGTTTATAGCTTAGCGAGGGAGGGCAGTGGTTGTGTTGTGCGGCGCACCGGGGCGATGAGATTGAGTGGGAGGGGGACGCATGGCGGGTCTGGGGGGGCGACCCACCGGCCATGGTGCGCCCCGCACTCAAGCCTGAGGGAAAAGAGAGAGAAGACAGCGCCACGTGAGGCGCGGAGCGATCGAGGAAAAAAAAGAGGGGGTCCGCACGGTTCGGGGCGAGAATCGAGGGTATCTTTTTTTTTTGTGCAGAGAAGGAGGGTGGCAAGGGTCGTCTCACATAGTTCTAAAACTGTACCAAAAGGTTATACCGCTACCGGAAAAAGCGACTACTTAACCCTCTTGATTAATCACGTTTGCAAAACATTAATCACGCCACGGCATATTACGCTAGAAAACAAGATGCACTTTTTAAAACCGCACACACATCACTAGGACCGCAAGACAAACACACTACCGAAATACAATGGAAGGTACAACATCCGAGAAGGCAAGGACACGTCCGCTGGTAACCAAGGCACATCACCACGTGCAACTAGTCTACATCGTCGAGGCGAGAGGGCTTCACGGCTGTTCTCCGAGGCTCTTCAGCGGGGTTGGGGCTGCGTGCAAGGAAGAGGAGACTCAACCTCGTGAGTCTTCCACAGGAGTTGGTGGCGGGCGGCGAGGTCTTTGCCACATTCCTCACCCGCTCAGGGGGATAGGCGGTTATCCCCCAAGATCCGGGGTTGTTGCCCCTCGGGAGAGGGGAGCCCTCCGCTGATCTCGAGCTGGCTTAAGTAGGCATCCTCATCTGCCTGGACGTAGCGGTCGTCCGCCTCCGCAGGCTTCGGCGGCAGACGGTCTCACGGCTCTCGGCGGTGGCAGCTTGAGCACGTGTCACGGCAAGGCTCACATGGAGTTTCCCGGATGAAAGGCTCGATCTCCAAGACACGGGTGATGCACTTCCTCGGCTCGGAGGCAAGCTGCTCATGGTGCTCACCTTGGCCAGCAAATACGTGGCCAAGGACACCACGGTGGGGTCGACTGGCAGGACGCCCCAAGAGAGCCTCCATGCGGTCCTCCGAATGGAGAGTCCCGGTCCGAAGGCGAAAGAAAACCTCATGGGAGAACGGCGAGAGCATCCGCATGGATCTCGCATAGGATTCTCGGTGCCTTATGAGCTCAGCCCGATAGGTGTCGGAAAGTTTAAAACCGGTGGTGGTGGCGCCCATTCATCTACAGGGGAAAGTTGTCACTTTTTCCCAATATAGGCGGTAACCTCGCACCGCTCAATGCCATCTTTGTATGCACTCATAACCTCGTAAAGGGGACGGCCTCGGATCCCGGCCTACGTGTGGTGGTATACAGAAGCTTGGGAAATCCTCTACGCCTCTGGCGGTGCCTTTGGTCAAACTACTCCCGCGGCCGGGCGGGCTAGGAGGGTTGGTGGGTAGAAGGCAAGGGCATGGTGGCTCTTGGGAGGCCATGGGTTTTTGCTTAGGAAGGAAGAAGATTGGGGGAGTTGTTTAGCGAGTGTGAGGCGTGGTGAAAACAACTGGGGTGGCTTTCTTTTTTATAGAGGTCTAGGCAAGGTTTATCGGAGAAGCAGAGGACCGGTCCCACGAGACCGTAGTGAAAATAGGAGGCACAATGGGTGGCTATAGTTGTGGTCGGGGTCGACAGAGGGTTGAGGCTCGAGGTGCCGGCATCAGTGGCTTTAAAGGCATGGCCGTGGCATCACGTTCGAGGGATCGGCGTAATTCACGCTGACGTGAAATGAGTGAATGACCGAGGCCATGCGCTGGGTGTCGGGCCTCGAGCAATCGAGGTGGAAGGCGAAGGACCCACACGGCGTAGAGAAGAGGAGAAAGGAAACGATGCAAAACAAAACTGGATGTGACCCGGCGATTTAAATGCGACGTACGGCTGACAAAGGAAGGGACGATGGAACGAAGGCCATAGGATTCCCGACCATGCTGCACCTACTTTGCATGACACCTAACTTTAGAGTTTTTAGAAGAGGATAGACGGAAGATTTTAACCTTGGTCTAACTAGATTTCTGGGAGGTCAACACACTAACTAACACAACAATTGCACAAGCGGGATATGCATAAATGCACGTCCTATCCGTCTCACACCGGCCGCCACATATAGAGCAGCCGTTCTCCCATTTTTGGCACATCGTTGGCTCTCTATAACTAGTGATTACTATCGAACTATGCTCGAGAGTTAGTGTACTGCAGAAGATAGGATTAAGCCTATCTAAGTCAGCAGAGTGCCATCTATCCTAGATACATAACCATAGTAATAGGGCTACTTATATAACTTCGCATGTAAACGCCCTAACTTTTTAAGAAGAACTTGTTGTCAAATTTTAATTTTGAAAAGGGTTGCGTAGCTTTATTCGCTCATTTATGCTCGATACCACATTGGCGAGAACTGTCTAAATTAATACACTCACAAGAGTACTTGTCTTCCATTAGACACTAAGTACCCAAGGGCGCACTAATTTAATCGATTCTGTCCGAGCACACCCAGGGGGAGAACTTCGAAAATCCACAGGTTTTCCATCGGGATCACAAATAAGGAATAAAGCTTACAACAATCTTACATTTCTTACATCACATGTTTACATTTGATCGTAGTATTATATAACTTGTGAGAAAGGATAAATCAAGGTAGCAAAATAAAAAGTTGATTCATTTTAACTTAGCGATGTATCTTGTACACTTGATCATTATTAACGGTGAAATGAACATTTATTCAATTCATGACTAACCATTTAACATGATGACAACATTTATAGAACTTTTCTTTATAAAATCCTTTGGTGAAGTTGAAAATAAACTACTATCGTAGCGTAAATGGAATTCCTCATTTGAGCCCACGGGGAGGTATCCACACACAAGAGTTAGCGATTTAGCATCCACCTGTCATACGCAATGGGAAATAAAACCCCGAGTACTCAATTGTACTCCGGCAAGACTTACCCGACGGGAGGAAATAAAAAATGACTCCAAGGAATATGCAAATTTGTTTGGCTTTCTTTGGGTTTACATTTGAGGAAAGCATTACTAACGGTGCATCCTTATGTTCAATTTTAGTAGCCATGATTAATTCATTAGCTAACCATTCTAGGTGAGCTTTTGAACTACTTTCAAGTAAGTGGTAAGCAATCAGAATCTCTTTTATCCATCTTTCATCTTCCATTTCTTACTACGATGCCAGAATAAGGTCCTCGTCGTTACCGTTCAAGAACGGCGATTCGCGAATCAATGTGCCCACTGGTACCCCGAGACACTCTCGCCTCCCTGCATCCTAGACAATGCAACGAGAACAACTTGCTTTCTCCCCGCCGGGGCTCCGGATCCCCGTCCAAACGGGACTCCAAGCCCCCGACATTCACGGCCCGGCCGTAATGCGTGCAAGGACCTCAACCCAAAAAGAAAAAACACACGTATACACCGCCCTATCTGATCGGTCCGGATGAAGCTCGGAACCCAAGACAAGAGAGAGCAAGCCTTCCGAGCGCCCATACACAAGTATGTGTTCGGGATAAGGAGATCTGTGACTTAACCTTCAACCCTTTAGCAACGACGGTCCTTAACCGAAGCATACCAAAGGGACAAAACGCAAAGCGCAGCCTCGCTGCGTTGCCCAACAAACCCAACGCCATCCACGGTCCATGATACCGCCCCGCCCGGTCTCCATTTATTAACCATATATAATCCATGTGATAACAACAGGATAATAATAATAATCCTATTTCGGGCGAGTGGTGGAAATCACTGCCTTCTAATGGAGAACCCGTGAGTATAGCAATCTACACGGTCCTGTCATACTAGTAAGACTCATAGGACAAAGGATATTTATGCGGTGGGTTTCATCCAACTCCTCGAACTTAATGCAACATATATATTATAAAGTGCAGAAGAGTAGGGGTTATGAACCGGGCTTGCCGGGTAAGAGCATATAACCCAAAGTTAGTATTCCAACTCCATGATACGTCCATCATGACACCGTCTTCGTGCAACACCAAATCCTTCGGACGCATCGATCAATCATCGCTCCTATTATGATATGCAACGATGCAAATGCAGAGATGATGCAATCAATAAAGGCAACAACAACTCTTAAAACCTACAAGAACATACTAACACACTATCAATCATGTTAAGCGAATACAAGGTCAAGGCACAACTTAAACAAGTATTTTCTGGGCAGCAGCAAAGCTGTCACTTGCTTAAATCATAACTAGAGTTATAGACATCCAATAAAGGTGGTTCTAGACTTTCTGGAAAGCTCATGAAATTTACTACAACTTTGCTATTATCAGCCAGAGCTGATTCAACTGTTGTCAGGGTCAAACTTTAGAATGTTTCAGGTCTGCACAGGACACATGCAGCTCCTGACAGGGATTTGATAAAATTCATAACTCCTAAACGGTTTCTCCTAAAATCATAAAATTTTAGGACATGACAGATCAACAAGTTACCTATAACTTTTTTATATATAACTCATCCTCAGAAAACATCATTCGTACTACGAAATTATCTGCACAACAGAAACTATGCCTACAGTCAAGCTAGTCCAACTAAAAATACATAAATGTGATTTTATATGGCAATACTTTATACTAAAGCATGCAATATTATTGTTTCAATTAAATAGATCTTCTCATAAGGATTCCAAAACATCTTTATTTGCTATTTTATTATTTTTCTACTAGTTACTATGATTTTTCAAACTTTCAGCCGGTTAAAACATAAAAGAAAAAGGAATATCATATAGGACAAACACTTTGCAAAGACACCCCGAGCTATTTACAAAGCAATCTGCAGTACATCAGACACTATGCAACACTATTTATATGAGTCTATGATTTACATCGGGAACCTTGGAAAGAGTTTCTAATTCGTTTTTTACCCTTCTTCTTCTTCCTTCTTGACAAATACGGCGGAAAGGATCGATCGGACGATGTTCGACCGATCCGGCTCGGCCGTCGATCCCGGTGGTGTCTGGCGACAACCTCGCCGTACGGCCGTCCGGCGACCGGCTCCCCAAAGGAAGACCTCCGGTGGCGGGAGGTAGCCCATGATTTGCTGGGCCCCGAGCGCCGCCATGGCACAAATGCACGGCTACGGCCGAGCGGCTCCAAAGACAAAGACGCAATCGGGAGGCAGCGGCCCGGCCCGGAGGCGGCCGCGAGCTAGGGAAAACAGTTAATGTGTTAGAAGCGAGCCGCGGGGAAGTCGAGGTAAGGAACGTGATGCGAGGGCGGCGAGCGTATGGAAACGCTTCGCTCTGCCCATCTAGCGGGAAGAGGGAATGAGAGGAAGACCCAGCGGCGAAGTGAAGGCGTCATTGATAGGGCGGCGAGGGCGGCCCAGCGGCGAAGGCACATGGCGAAGTAGAACGCGGCACCAGCCCGGCCGAGCTTACGGGACCAGGAAAGGCGCGCATGGTTTGGGCAGCGGATAAGGGGCAGTCGGTAGCGCGGCGCCCATTTAAACAACTTTGGCGCCTTGTACCGACATATCCGATAAGATTTGGAGCCCGTGCGTAACGAAAAATCTTTACCGGGCCCGAGCAAGCTCCAACTTCTATTAGAGCTATGACCAAACAGCGGGCCGGATCAAGAGATAAACATGCCTAAATTTTTGGGTTGTCGCTGCCAACAGAGTTCATGAACTGCGCCCCAACAGTGGCATTCTAGCCTAGCCCCACTGCGGAGTTTCCGGAGTCCAATCATGCCCCAAAACTTCCCAAACTTTGCGTAACTCTTCTACTAAGATTAAACAACAAGCATTAGCTAATATAATACTATTATCGTTTAGAAGGATTTGGAGAACGCGAAGTGTCAACATGACGTCATTTGAACAAACCAGACTTAGAAAACTTTCTAAGTCAAGAGTTGAATCCTATTTCAAGTTCCATTTTTAAGCTTTTGAAAATACTAGTTAGCAAGTTTATTTCTCCGAGACAAATGTTGCGCTACCATCTACAAAGTTTGCACTTCAAACTTTACTTAAAGGTTGCATACATGTTCTATAATAATTTTGCTTAATAAAAATTGATTTTAAACCTTACTTGATAAAAGGAGCTATAGAAGCCAACTTTCATTCAGCATTTTAATGGCCTGTTTAAGTTACTAGTAATTGTTTCCATACTCAACCACATGCATTAGCACATAAACACGATGCTCACGAAATGATTTGACAGGGGATTAGCGGCGTAACACGGGGTGTTGCAGTATATAACCCGAGGCTCTAGGGTTTCAGCCGCATTCTCTCCCCCTCCCAATGACCCCTCTCTCCACAACAGCGTGCTTGGCGGCGCTACCTCTCTCCTCTGCTCTCTCCCCTCCCTTCACACCTCTCTCTCCCTCTGCTCTCCTCCCCTCTCCATTACAGTAGCGGGGCGGCGGCACGGGAGGCGCTGAAAGCGCACGGCCTCGGATCCGCGCGCGCTTGGCAAATCCCAATTTGCTGCTCAAGGCGGCGGCTGCCCAGCCTCCCCGGCTGCCCGGGCGGTGCGGCCGCCTCGTGGGTGGAGGGGCGGCATGTAGCGGCCGCTGCCAGCGCCGCTGGCCCCTCACGGCCCCGCGACGGGGGGAGGCCCCTCCCGCAGCGGAAGCGCGGTCCCTCGGCGGCAGCGAGGCGCCTTGAGCCACTGACCACCCGAAGCAGCGGCCCCTGCGGTAGGCTGATAACGCAACCCTTGGCGTAGCCTCAGAAGATAACCTTGGCCCATCGCCAGCGAGCCTTGACACCATGACAGCGGCAGCCTTGTACGCCCTCTCTCAAACAGCAACCGGCCCCTCTCCACGGTTGCAGGCGCGAATCCAGTCCTGCGGCCCAGCGGCAGCGTAGATCCCTATACCCTTTGGCGAATCAGTGGATGCGACGCCGGCCATAAGCGAGGGCGTGGATCCGGCCTTGCCAGCGTGCTTACGCAGAAAGCCCCGGGCACCGGTAGGCCACGGAAACGGTAGGTTTTTTAATTTTGAAATTATTAACGGCGGTTTTGTAAAGTAACGCCTCGGTTAATATATTAACCGAGGCGGTTGTCAACAACGGTTAGTGCCACGATTAACCGTGTGACCTTATGTTCGAGGGGGCGGTTAGAAAAACCGCCTCGAACCTTTTTAACATTACCGGTTTAAGATTTAGTAGTAATGAATAGGTTATTACGTGAATTCCATTCAGAAACCTATGATGAGAAACATGACAATTTAAGTGGATATCACTAGTACACATAGGCCTACATGCGGTTTAAGACGCCTTTTCACAGGCGTTTTGGCCGCCCTGTGCGAAGCTGGCCGAAAATGTTGCATTTTGAATGGCGTTGGAAACCGCCTGTGGAAATGGAATTTTAATCGGGCGGTTGCGCAGATAAGGAACCTGTGGAAATGGCATTTCCTGCGGCGGGTGAAATGAAACGCTTTTGTATTCATGTTTTCCCGCCTAAATTCATTTGAATTTTCAATTTTTGAGTTGGCGCCCTCTCTCTCCCTCCTCGGTCCCTCTCTCTGTCCCCTCCCTCCCTCCTTTCCTCCTCCCTCCTCTCTCCCCTCATCTTGCCCCTCCTCCATCTTCCTCTTCCCTTTCTCTTTCTCTCTTACTATGATCAATATAAAAGGCTATTTAATTATGACAAATACATCAACAAAAAGTACTTATACTATACAATACTTATATACATATATACATCATTAACAATTTAAATTTACATCCTTACATTATACATCAAAATTGTTTTAAGCCCGCGATTGATAATAAAATTTTTGGAGAGGATTCTCATAACCATTTTTACAATTAAATTTCCGGGGAGCTCTAATTAACTAAGGGGCTTTCGGCATAGTGGGAATAGATTTCTCTCATGATAAATGGCTTGAGGTCTCGAATTACCATCTCTGAGGATTAGGTCGTCGAAGTTTAGAATTCGATTCTTGATTATGCACGAAAAAGGAAGTTTGTAAGCATTATATATATTTCCATGTGTCTCGTATATTTGCATTTTAATGATATAAATACTAAATGTTTACTATTAGTGGTACCTTATTAAGGTTCGATATCTTGTCAGGCCGTTCTCATGAACTTCGCAGCTTAAGAATCCGAACCCGAACGGTTGTTTGCTTGTGGCACTACATAAATTGCATACGATTATTTACTTCTAATACCATCTTATATATTAAACTTGCATGATATTGATTCATAAATTTATATGCAAGCCACTTATGAAAAAATCTTATTTCACGCCCCCTCACATGGACTCATCAAACACTCCCACCTCTGCAACTTATAGAATCTATAACATCTATGATCTCAAAAAGAATCGGAGTTAGCAACAATTTTAAACTCTCATCGATAAAAAGATGCATGCTATATTTTTTGTCGACTTACCGTTCTAAGATGGTTTGGAATTTTGCATATCTTTGAGAATTTGTAGTCGGTAGTCCAAAAGCCAGGCACTTTCCCTCCCTAGGATAAATGAAGAAGCATATCCGGTGATCATTTAGCGCCTGCAGATTGAAACCGAGTTGTTATGCATTTATATAAGCTGATACTTACGTGTATATATATGAACTATACTTGCTTAAAGTTATAAGGAGCAACTTCGACCCTATGTTTATGCTTGGGCAATGCACTGGCCTATAGGTAGGCGTATTTAGTCTCATGATCCTTAGCTAGATCTTTAATTCTCCTTACTTGGCGTCTTTTTTTTGATAACCCCTTCAATTGTCCTTGATGGGTTTAATTACGGAAAGGTGTATATTTTCTATATTTTGCGGGCTGAATTGCCCAACCCATTTTCTTTCATTTGTAGTTTGGTCGGGACCGTACAGGCATTTCAGTGGATAAAATTGCATTCTGCAAGGCACAAGTGCATGTTGATGATCTTGTGCGTAGAAGTCCAATAATAATAAGCAGTTCATGTGGTCTGAGAGCTACACTTACAATACAAATAAGCGTGGCGAGCTAAGCGTCGAGCAGCAAGGTTCATCATCGACCATATGTCCTCGAAAGTACTTGGCCAGAGTATCGTTCACTTTTGGCGGATGGTGGTATGTTTATAGATTGCATCGATCCGGGCTGGCGTCATATGTACTGGTTATGAAGTCTTTTTATGCGAGCCCAGGGAGCTTTGGAGTTATTCCCAACTTCGGTGGACTTGCACATATGTCGGGGACATTTTGATAGTCATCCTATGTTGGCCTCACTATCTCTATGGCTCTAATGCGTACTTACAGCGACCACGTTTGCTGGAAATAAGTCCGCGATCATTGACTTGCGAGAGTCTGCACAATCCTTCAAAAATTTGGCGAACGCGTTGTTTTCTTCCCCGATATTGAGGAAACCAATTTAGGAGCAGGGAAATTTTTCTTTTCAACGTTTTCTTGGCTCTTCTTTGTGGTGGCGGCGGTGGACATTACGGCGAAGATTCCATGTCTTGAGGTGGTGGAGAAAAGCGGGCTTAGGATTGGACATGGAGTGTTTGTGGCGGAGATCTGGCGGTTTTCGATGTTGACGGTGGGGTTAAGTAAAGGATGCGGCCGAGGGTGATGGTGGGTTAGGATCGCATTGGCGATTAGAATCAGTCTTTGATTCACGAGTTTACAGCGAGGGCTTACGAGGAAAGGTGGTGGGCGGAGTCCAGCTGGACATCTCTTGAGGCCGCCGGTTAAAATTATGAATAGCATGTCGGAAGTGTCTCAATACCCTCGGGGCGAGATATTTCTAGCGTCATCCTGCGTGGCACGGAGCGACCGTCACCACTTCTACCCTGCGATTACTCAACCGGTATCGATCGCGTGGTAGTCACGTCGAGGGGATCGTAAACCCGTCGCTACCTCCATATGCGTTGATGGCGCTACGCCGCCCATATCATTATGAGCATTTTGCAGAGTGTCGGCCAGTAATGTCATCCTGGGGTAGTGGTGTGTGTTTCCGTGGAGCGCTGCGGAAAGGGAGAAGATTGGCGGGCACGGCATGAATCATCTGACTCACAGGCAGGTTGTGTTGGAGACGGCTGCATCGTAGATAACTTATTATTGCTCATCTGGTGAGACATTGCACTAGCTAACTTTTGCACCGAATTTGGGGATAATTTGTTAGAAAATCTAACATCATATTTTAAATTGTTCCTTAGCCTTTTCACTCAGGCATGTCTTCCTTATATGCGATCTTGACATTTATACATGCCCACCCACTCCTCACCAAATCCTTCTTTCCATCCATCTTTGGCGAGATGCCATTACACATCCGGGATGCCGGGGTTGCCAGTCAAGACTCAAGATGTCTCTCTCCCTTTGTGGCCTCAATTTCCCCTTGTTTAACCTCCTTTGCTAGTTCCAACATCTTATCGGTACAGAACATGATGTCACAGAGGGCGAGTTCACCGTGCGTTGTTTGGATCCTCTACCTGCGAGCCAATTAAAACCTCTGTAACTTTCTCGATATACAGACAGCCTTGTTTCTTTAGCTCTCTTATACGTCATTTGAATCGTAGCTTGTAACCACGGTGCGCCAAGGTGATAATTGATGACTGTTCCTCTTCGCGAGTTGAGCGGCTTCACTCTTGGATTGGCGATGGAGTGCGTTCTTACATTGCCTTGAATATCTCCCCGCTGCGCGGTAATGATCTTACTCTTACTTTCGTTAGGTGATACCCATGGCAGAAATTTGGTATTGCTTCGGATCTATAGTTACTGCGGAATGATATTTACCAATGCAGCGAAAAAAATACTTACTTGGTTGGTCCGATGCGAAAACGGACGCTTCCTGGGCTGCTTCCCCATAGCTCTTTTCTTTTATCGCGTGTCATTCCACCTAGTGATTGTGATGTCGAATTTATCCACGACCAAAAACCAATTCCATTTCGTATCTTAGCGTACGCTGGACACTGGGAGACCCTCGCTTTTTGGGCGATCTTTGGAATATATATATTTTACTCACGGCCACTTGTTTGTTTTCAGTCACCGCACATTTTACGGTCACTCGTTTCCTTTTCTTGATTTGGAAGTGGTTGTCGGTCGTTTACGGTGCTTACGTTATGCGGCACGTCTTCTTCTTCGCTAGAATGTCCAGCATTTGAGACAAAACCTCGGCGGAAGGAATTCAAGAGTGTAAGGATCGTAGCGTATAATACTATAAAAAAAAGTGAAGTATTGGTTTTCATGTACTAAGTGCCTCTCATCGTTGGGATACATAATCTAGGTCAACACTTTTTGGCGTTGTCTATCTATACTGAGGGCATGGATCGCCAGTTGCCATCTTCCTCTTATTTACAACATGTCACCATAAAATCTTCTTCTTGTCCTTCTTGCTTTGGGGTGTGTGAGTCTTATTAGGTAGTCTGCGGCTGCTCTTCTTTCCAGAAAATTTACGGTTCTATGCATAGCAATAACTATATTTAGTTACTTTGATAGGGTTTTACGTTAAAAAAAAGTGCAAGGCTTGGTAATGCAGTAAGAAACTTTACCATAGCTCGAGGGGGTGTGTGAGTCATAGTGGGTGACTCTGCCGCACGTTGGTCATGCGCGATGGTCTTTTAGATTTTGGAAGCGTCATCTTCACCGATAACTTCAAATATAATAAGTCATTAACACTAAGTCATTAACATTTAAGTCAATAACACTAAGTTACTAACACTAAGACACTAACACTTAGTCAACTTTAAGTCAGTAACACTAAGTCAATAACACTAGAAGTCATTAACAAGTCATTAACATTAAGTACTTAGCCATCTTCTCTAATATAACTTAGTGTAAATATTAATAATGTATACAAGTCAATTAGCACTTAGTCATTAGCACTAGGTCATTAACACTAGGTCATTAACATGCTAAGTCATTAACACTAAGTCAATAACACTAAGTCAATAACATTAAGTTGTAACACCCTATTTGCATCTTTTCAAAATAGGAGAAAATTGAATTTATTATGCATATGTGTGTGCAAGCAAACATAGATTAATAAATAATTTTATTAAATTAAATCAACTATAAGGTAGACACATGTTTGATGCATTCATCTTTGGTGCACTTCTATTTTGTCTTGAGTGGTTTTTGTTTTAAATTCAAATTTGGATTTTGAATTGGCATTTCAAAGTTATTGAATTAAAAGGAAAAGAAAAGGAAAAGGATTTCCCTCCCTGCTCCCATTCGGCTGGCCAACCCCTCCCTCTTTCTCTCTGCTTGGCCAGAGCGGGCAACGAGCCTTCCTTTTCTTACATGCGGTGACGATGGGCTCCACCGCGTCGGCCCGAGCGTTGTCTTCCTTTCTTCTACCTGCGGCACATTCCAAAAGGTGGAAGCCGCCGGCTTTCCTTTCTTGTGGCGAACTCGGATCGAACTCAATCTCTCTTTCCTTTGCGGCGCGGCCTGCAGGCTATATAAGCGAACCCGAGCACGCGCCGCCTCATCGCCCTTAGCGGCAAGCACACCAGCCGCCAGCGAGCCTAGCATGCTTGCCAAGCTTCATTTTGCGCCCGACGTCCGCCCGTTCGGCCGAGTTCGGCCGCCGTAGGTCTGGGCGAGCCGTGTAATAGAAACTCGCGAACCCGCCGAGTCCTTTCTCCCTTAGTTTTTCTCTTTTTCTTGCTGCAGCTAACCGCGCCGAACTTTGCAGAGCACCGTTAAAATGATCGTTCAACACCGTCACTTGTTGCAGCCCACATAGATCGCCGCCTTAACCGGGTGATTACTTCGCCTTCCTTGTTCACCCGTGCCTTCCCAGCGTCAACCATGGACTCTGACCTATACGCTTCGCCAGCGACTCCTGGCCAGCGGCAATAATTGATGTTCGCCCGTCGGAGTTACAGCAGCAGTCAGCCTTCCCATCTCTTTCTCCTCACGTCCAGCCAGAGCCATCCGATCTGAAATCCAAGAGACTAGATTAGAAGATACCCCTTACGCTGTATATATTCTAAAGAGACCCTGACTTTCCATTATTCCTACCATGCGTCCCTGCCCTTTTGATTTCAGTTTCTTTATTTTTTAAATCTGAAAGTCGAAACTGAATAATTACAGAATTGCCACTGCA
>JADLZL010002172.1:0-138313 GCA_015844335.1 Chrysopogon serrulatus
GAAAATCCGAGGACTAGAAATTCGTGTGCTAGAGGGAGTCAAAAAAAGCCTGTTGTTGTGTAGGAATTCAAAAGGAAAAAAAAAAAAAACTCATTGCAGCATGAATCTCAATGCCGTTCCATCCGTAAACGGCTGTTCGCAGCCTCGAGTGGTTTATTTATCTGTTTTCTTCCTAGTGTCCCCTAGTAATGCAGATGATCACATTCACAGCTAACCAGGCCGCCAGCTCTGTACAAAATACAAATCCCATTGATCAAATGTAGGCAAGATCATGCACGGCAGAAGCATGGAATTTACTAGCCTAGCTTAGGTGCGTGCATGCCATGCCACTGCCAGCCTTGCCTTGGCTCGCTCTGCACGTAGTACGTCTAATGGACGGTACACCAGAACCGTGCGCACTTCGTTGTTTTTTCTTCTCCAAGTTGCTGCTGCGGTGCCTGCAGAGTAGTAGATCAGGTCAATCATGTCAACTGTTAAGATCTGGTCTAAATACAAATACCCTCTAATAATCAGCGCCTGTGTTCTTATTACGATGGCTATATATAATACTATAAGCCGAGCGAGCTCCTGATGAAAATTACATATATACTAGTAGAACAAAGCGTACTTGGCTGATTGCCTCATTTCATAATGACGCACTTTGGGGTAGAGGAATTCTCGCCTACTATATGCTATGCAAAAATACAAAAGCACTCTTTTTTTGATTGGATCGGCCTAAGCTAATGGTGATGGGTGATCATATGAACTACCTGCCTTTTTATTTTTTTAGACAAAAAATAATCTATCTATAGCTTCAAAGAGAAACCAGTAGTGTAGATTATACAATCTTAAGAAAGTATATTCATTAAAAAGAGCAAGGACCACATAAAGGACTCTCATCTCACATTCTCACATCAACTACCTCAATTAGTCCTCCCAATCCGAATACTTAATTTAGCCTCAAAACACTACACCAACACATGAACAGAACCCCACGCCGATCTCGATGTTACTACTGTGCAAACGTGTCCAAGCAGCATACCAGCAATTGTTTCTAGTGCCCAGCATGGCAACTAACACAGGCATCATTTTTGTCTACACGTCAGCATCACGACGAGATACAATGCAGCTGTGAGTGCGTGTTGGCATGTTTCTTTTTTTCTCCATGATGACGCTTAGTTTTTTAAGCGCTGGCTGCCACCAACTGAAAGCTGGATGGAGGCCGCCTGTTTTTAGTAACAAACACCTAGTATAAACAGATCATCATCCCCTCTCTCCTCACACACACACACACACAGCAGCAGCAGCAGCACGATGCTTCACAGGAGGAGCCGCACGCTGGGAGGGAGCGCCGATCGAGCTGCGCGCCGAGCTGCCGCGATGAAGAGCGGCGGGAGGGGCAGCAATGGCGCGGCCACGGACCTGCTCGTCTGCTTCCCGTCGCGGGCGCACCTCGCGCTCATGCCGCCCAAGGCCATCTGCAGCCCGTCGCGGCCGTCCGCGTCCGAGCCTGTCAAGCGCCGCCACAGCACCAGCCGGGCGGGGCCGATGCCGCCCAGCGGGCTCTACAAGTCGGCCACGGCCAGGAACCCGAGCCGCCGCGGCGCCGGCGCGGATGTGCCCGTGGATGACGAGCCGACGTCGCCCAAGGTGACGTGCGTCGGGCAGATCAAGGCCCGCCCGGCCAAGCCCAAGGGCCTCGTCGGCGGCGGTGGCGGTGGGAAGAAGACCAAGAAGGCCACGTGGCTGCAGGCGCTGGGGATCAAGAAGGACGCCATGGCGCTCCTCGACGCCCTGCACGGCGCCTTCAGGTTCAACGTCGCCGGCTGCTTCGGCAGCTTCCCCGGCGCCGTGGGCGTGGGGTACACTTCCGGGGAGGATGACGACGACGAGGAAGACGATGCGCCGCGCACCGAGAAGGAAACAGAGCACGGCGCGGCACTGGCACGGTGGTTCATGGTGTTGGAGGAAAGCAACAAGGCGTCTACCAAGAAGCTGCAGGGACAAGGACCGGAGCAGAACCAGGAGGAGGACAAGGAGGAAGACGCGGCCCCGCCGGCGAACGCGCTCATGCTGATGCGGTGCCGGTCGGCGCCGGCAAAGGGATTACCGAGGAGGCTAGAGGCAGAGCAGGAGGAGTGCGAGGATGTGAAGAGCGTCGCCAAGAAGACTCCAGAGGAAGAGAAGGAGAAGGAGAGCCTGGTGCTCATGACATGCTCGCCGGACTTCTTCAAGGTGTCCCTTGACATTGCCAAGGAGACTTGGATCGTCGGCGGTGACGACGCAGTCCTGCGCTGCCGGAGCTGGAAGAGATGATCGCAGTGATCATTCAACATGGAATGTATGTGCCTTTTGTTTACCTTTTGCTCCATCGCTTGCCTTTTTCTTCTTCTCCTTTTTTGCGCCCCCTCTTGAGAATTACTACTCCTCTTTGCATAAGGCTCGTGTGAAGGGCATGATCAGCACACAGCAGAATTGGTTTAGCCAAGGCCACTGTATTGGCCTCTCTGCAAAACATTTCTGCTCTGTAAATAGTGCTGTAACGTCCCTTGTTAAATGTTACCGAGGTATACTTGGCCGGTGATATGTGAGACTGAATAGTGCTGGCATGTATGATGAACCTGACAGCTCATCCTTTCGTGCTAGTAAAGTTTCTCTTTGGCATTCAGATAAAATTCTCCAGATGCTTTACTCTGGCCTAATGATGAACCAGAATCTCCATGATGAACTTTTCAGAATATCTCGTTTTTCTTTCTGGAAACCGAATGCTTTGTTGGCATGGTTCATTGGCTTGCCTCAATTCAGCTCATATGAGCTGTGAGGACCGGCAAGATCAGGCCCTTTTACGGACAGAGGATACTGTGATGTCTGTCTGTCGGATTTAGCTGGAGCTTTCATTTTTTGGACAACCA
The DNA here is from genome assembly GCA_015844335.1 of Chrysopogon serrulatus. Classification (NCBI taxonomy): domain Eukaryota; kingdom Viridiplantae; phylum Streptophyta; class Magnoliopsida; order Poales; family Poaceae; genus Chrysopogon; species Chrysopogon serrulatus. The sequence goes on from JADLZL010002172.1 coordinate 2,892, forward strand.
ACTAATCCCCAACAAGGACATGATCCATGTTCCAACAAGAAGTGTACTTGCTTTTGCCCAGTGGCAATCGCTGTCTTAGCTATCATCTGATGGGCCTAAAAGAGAGAATAAACAGCTTGATTAAAGGTTGAATTAAGTGTGAGATCCATGTTGATGAAAGTGATAGCACACTCGCAAAGCGTGCATTTTTCCTAGTCCTAGCTCGGCCTGTGCACTCTCAACCTTGCTTCTTCAGGCAGTGCAGTTGAGCCACTTGCAAGTTCACCCAAGCAAGCTGCATGTTTCAGAACGCTTCACTGACAACTGACAACCGTGGTGCAAGAAACATGGACGCTAGTAAGGGTTTAGTGATTTTAATTGTGAGAACTTGGGACAAGTTTAGAGAGTTGAATGCGCAATTTTAAAAGTATTAGGACTTGGATGGGAACCGAGAACAAGTTTAGGCAACTAAACATGCAATTTGAGAGTATAGGGACATAGAAGACAACCTGGGGCAAATTCAAGGACCGCCAGCGAAATTTACTCTAAAATTATTTTAATGAAAAATATGGCCCATGTAATTATAGGAATAGTTCTTGTTATAAAACGTTCATGTGTAATGTTTGCAAGAATAAAGAAATAAGACATGCGTTTAAATACTCTCTGCGCTCCCTTCAAATAACTAGTGTGTGAACAATTAAGGTTTTGTGTCTATGCATTGAATCTTCATAGAATTTTAATCCAAATTCACATATAAACAATTTTTCCAAAGTTCACATATAAACAATTTTATCTTAAATTCATAAGGTAAGAGATGAAATTTGATTTTATAGGTCACCATTACCATACTGTGTTTCTACTTTGCAACTCATAACACGTTCTTCAACTTGCTCCCATATGGCAGAGATGCAATATATAAGTATCTTTTTTCATATAGCCAACAATAACATACAAATATAATCCATATATATTCATATTAGCTTAATTAATATGTGTCTAAATTATAATTGTTAAAATAAATTTAATTCCAAGAATCCAAATGAGACCTTGAGGCCCAGTTAAGTGTATTTGAGGCCAGTTAGGCCTCTCTCTCCAGCTGGTTCAATTTCTAGCTTTAGTTCGCCTCAAGCTTTCGTTCCTCCAGCACATAGCGAAAGGGCGTCCCAAACTCTAAAACCCGGGTAAAACACATCCCTCAACTTTTTGGCCATTTTCATATTACATCTCTCGGTGATTTTTTGGAGGGTGGTTTTGCTATACTAAATAGGTTTTAGGTAAGAATAGTGGTTTTACCTTTTTTAGCTTTTATTTTAGCTGGAATTTTTGAAAAATTATAGTAAATCATAGAAAAATTATAAAATAGAAAATCTAATTTTGTTTTCACTCCACATGAGTAGATGAGGTTATCATGGCAAATTATAATATGGTGTACTTTGGTATAAAGTTTTTCTTGTATAATTTATTTGAATTATAGAAATGCACATATCTAAAACTAGGTGCTGGATCTGTTGATAAAAACTTTGTACCAAAGTTTATGATGTTATATGTTCACAATGGTGATTTTCGAAGTTCCCTTGAAGGTGGAGTCAACAAACGGGGTTTTTATACCCCGTGAATATGAGGTTTGGTGATTTCAACAATTTTTCAAATATTCAACGGTAAAATTAATTAAAAAATACAAAATATAAAACCACTTCGATTCGATTCTTCATTGCGGGTGGAGAAGTTCCAAAACTACTGTCAAAAACCGCCAAGAGATGTAATATGAATGGCTTTTGTAATTTTTCGTTTATTCAGGGGTGTCCAAGTTCGGGGGCTGGTTGTAAAAGTTCTTTATCAATAAAATCCAACCCTTTTCTCAAAAAAAATGGACTTTTTCAATTTGCTTTATCCATTGCCCCCAGCCCACGTACACACACAAATAACCAAATATCATGGCTTTGCCCTGGATAATGACTGATGTCTGTGTTTATATCTATATGATTTTCTTATGGTTTTGGGTTGTTAATACTTATTTTCCATCCACAAGTTTTGCTTCACATGACATCACACTATACGGAATTAAGATGGTCTAAAATGTGATTGAGCTAAATGATGTATTCATCGAATGATTTTGGATGAATGAAAACTCATGTCCGACAATTATATATTCTTGTCACTAAATGATTTACTATATCATGTACAATAGTAAGAATCATTTTATTTGTTGGAATGCCTTTTAATAAATTATGTGTTTAGCTTTTTGCTGCATTTGTGATTTAACATCAAAGAATATCCTTCAAAATTTGTGAAGGAAATTTCATGACATAAATAATTCTCTTTCCGATAGAAGTCATCTTTATGAATGTTTGCCAATAATGTTGCCAGGATAACGGGTATATAGTTGACTTATTATTGTCAAGGATAAGGGAAACTATCCTGTTCAAATAAGCATCCGAAAAATTGTTCCAAAAAAAAAGGATAAGGGAAACCATTTTACTTCATTTATATTTTTTAATGTTAACATGTTTGATCATTAAAATTATTTTCTAAGTGTAACAAGCATAGTCCCATGCATGTATAATGGGGCATTAAATTTGTGCTAACCAAAGAAATTCAAATGGCTCTTTTTTGTGCTTTTAGGGAATTGTTATTTCATCAGTTAGTGATATGGTTTTACATTTCCTACCGATGGTAATAATGGACATGACATTTAGATTAATTTGAAAAATATGACCTAATTTTTAATTGCGTTATTATCATCTTTTGCATGCATATTCCTTTTATGTGATGGAATAAAAAAAAGAAGTTTCATCCATGTGTTAGAGCAAAAGAAAAAAAGAAAACAAAAAGAAAGGGTAAAAAGAGAGAAAAAAAAAAGAAAAGGGTTGTGTGTGGGCGTTGGCTGAGGTTTATCGTGGAGAGTTGGAGCCCCTTGTCACTCAATGCGACAAGCTCAGCAATGATGATGCACGACAGGCTCCATCTTTTAGCGTTTGCTGCTGAGGATTTTCGGATGCTTTGAGTTCAATCGTTTCGTTTGTAATGTCGTACTCAATTGCCGATTTTCCTTTAATATACCGTGTAATTGTGAGGTTTTTTGTTTGTCCAGTTTGCTTTATAGACCGGGCCAATTTCTTTTCTTTTTTAAGTGAAGAGTAGAAACTCCCTGCACTCAATGAACAGGCATCTTAAAAAAAAAGGTATCTGTCAAAAATTTACATCTGAAATTGTTAGATGAAAACAAAAGGAGAACGGCAGCAGTTGCGGCAAAAGAGGGCCTTGCTCAAAGCAACAATCACATAATTTAGAATCGAGATGATCATTCATTTTTAGAGCAGAGCCTTCAGTCTGTTGTCGTTCAGTTTTAGAGCCAAATTAACTGAATCTGCACAGATCTCTGGGATCCGTCAGCTGTATCCCCACAACCAAATACATCAACTTTCTTTTCGCAAGGAACCAAACACATTCAACTAACTACAAATCACATTGGAGCAAGTATTATGTACAGTTCCATTTCTTGATTCTCTTTGCAAATCAGTGTATGGTGAACCAAAAAAAAAAAAAAGAGATTTGGTATAACAAACTGTGCAACTGCGCGTGCAGAATTGTTTTTTCCAAGTATTTGTCCTCAGCCTTTGTCCTCTTAAGAAGTTGCTGTTGATTTCTCTGGTAGCCGACAGAATAAAGAAACCTGCAAAGAAAAACCGGTTATCCTATGATCAACATGCCAAACTTTTGTTTTAAAGAAGATGATGGTGCACAGTCAACTTTTGTTTTAAAGAAGATGGTGCACAGTCAAGGAATCTGCCGGATTTTTCTAATCCCTCCTTATTTGTTTATCTACGCGTGACCATCTACCACCTATTAACCAGTTGAACTTTACTAGATAGATAAAGAGCACTGAAGTTTGTTAGGACCGACACTTGAATCACTAGTCCAAGGAATATGAGTGCGCACTTTTTACTTGTAGTTTTTCTGTATCATTATATCAATGTATAAACAATCCAACACTCCTATTCAGCAGGCGGTTTTAAATATTTCCCCTGTTTAAATAAAGAATACGAACTGCAACCAGAACCGGAGAAGGGGCATGTAGTAGTAGTTACATGACGTCAGTGCTGAGATCTGGCTGCTGCTCCACCATTCCTTTGGCTCTTGAGCTTGGCTTCGACCTCAGAGAGAGCCTTCTTCACGTCCTCATTCTCCGGCAGTTCTTGGATCAGCACCTGGTAGTCTCTCAAGGACGCTTCCCACCTCTCCAGCTGAACACACACACGACCACACCAAGAAGACAATGGCAAAAATGAGATCACCCGTTTGCACTTCTGCAGTGAAAAAACTATCCACACGGGGGGAGACTGAGGTTGCAGAACAGCAAGCCGCACCTTGACGTTGCAGTCCGCCCTCCGGAGCCGCGCTTTGCTGTAGGAGGGGCGCACGACGAGCGCGGCGCTGCAGTCCTCGACGGCCTTCTCGTGCCGCCCGAGCTTGGCGTGGCACGCCGCGCGGTTGCAGAGCAGCACGGCGTTGCCGGGCTCCCTGTCGAGGCCCTCGCCGTACGCGGCGCACGCCTCCACGAACCTGCCGGCCTTGAAGAGGTCATTGCCACGCACCGCGCCGCGGCCGCCGCCTTGGCCCTCCTCTGCACCACCGTCACCTCCCGGTTGCTCGGGTCCAGCTGAAACGCCGTCTGCGCCGTCGCCACCGCGTCCTCGAACCTATCGTCACGTGGCGTGCGTGGTCACCAGAACTCTCAAGCGTCAGCCACACCATTTTTTTTTAATGCGTTTCTGTCGGGCGAGAGGGATTGAACAAACCTTCCAGCAGCCATGTCGACCTGAGCTCGCACGATGAGGAAGTAGGCGTGGCCGAAGGTGCCGAAGAACTTGGTCGACTCGTCGACACCGAACCGTGGCGCGGCAGCTGCTGAGAAGCGAGTCCGCCTCGTCGTGCCGCTGCAGCCTCAGCAACGCCTCGGCTTGCAACGCCATCACCTAGCAGAGTTCATTCAGCGCGAGAAACACGTTTGTCAGAATGCTTGCCACACGTGCAGTGGAGCTGTGTGGCCACATGTCATGGCGGACGAGCTCTGACCTGTGGAGCGCAGTCGGCGCCGTCGGACACGGCGGCCTGCGCTTCCTGGAGCACCGTGATCCAGTTCTTGAGCCTGCGCGCGTCGCTGCTCTTGGCGATGCGGCTCTTCACGGACTGCGCACGGGAAACGTCTGCGCCCGCGGATTCGTTGGAAGATTGCTTCAAGTGGTAGATGGCTTTGTCAGGTTCTCCTAATCTGAGCAACACGTAAACGAGTTGATGGGTGTCATAAACCATTTGATGTTTCAACAATTCTGTTCCATCTGAAAGTCATTATGCTACACAATGAATTTTCATGTATACATATTTAACCGAGTACCAAAATTCTATATTAAATAGCTAGTACAATGATGTGGGCATCTGATTCTGTCATTCCTAATGGCATCCTAAATATTTGCTGTGTAGAGTAGAGTGTAGGCAAATGAAGGCAAAGACTTGTTCTCTGACAGTTTTCAATTAGTGCAATCATGAACTTGAAAAGGAGGGGTAAGCATGCTTGCCCACGAAGTGATTAGTCATTCAAAGCACCAATCATTAATGTTTACTATTCTCACAAATTGCTACCGTGAATTAAGGCAGAAGGTTGTGCACTTGTGCTTGACCTGCTAATCCAATGACCTAATGTACGGTTCAAACAAGCACATGTGGGAAAAAAATAAGTTCCATGATCTAATCATCAAGCGGTTGTAGTAATTGCAATGCTTAGGCTGAAAAATGTGGACACGACCAAGAAAGGATAATTCTATTTCTGCGCACATCTTCATCGTCCTAAAACCAAAGTGCACGATGATGCAGAAGTAGATGCTCCACTATCAATTCCATTTTAGTAGCTAAGAATTATTATATTGCTAGTTGTTACAGCATGCCATGATTCGCAAAAGTATAATCTGCATCATTCTATATTCTGCTAATATTGTGTTTTTGTATTCATGACTCATGAACAATATACTTTGAACAAAATTAATGGCCAATAATATATGTTCAATGTCAGATGCCGGGCAAGATCAAGCTATGCTGTACCAAAAAAAAAAAGGAAAAAAGAAGAAGAAGAGTGCCATACATTGGTTCGTGATGGAACGTTTGAACGTGCGTGGTTGAGTACGACTACCATTGCACACCAATGAAAATGGAAGAAAAAAGAAACAAATGCAAGCACCTACTCCACAGAGACTAAGATCACAAAGTCTAGTACTTGATTCCTTTTATTCAATGCTGTAGCGGCATTAAATATTGCTAACTAAAAGCAACTTGTACTAATATCAAATATAGAATTTATAGTTAACAGACAAAAATAGGCACGATGCATGCACTGTCACGATACAATTGGTGAGGAAGAGTTGAAACAGAATTCGAGAACCAGTGACACGACGGAGGGGAATGACGAATTTTGTACTGTGAAAATGCCTTCGATCTAATGAAGATCGGCAAGATGAATGACGTACCTGAGGTACAGGCCGCCAAGCCGGTGGTGAGCGCGATCGTACGAAGGATCGATCCGGACGGCCTCCCTGCAGTCGGCGACGGCCTCGATGAGCCGTCCGAGCGCGGCGAGCGCGGCCGCCTTGTTGCTCCAGTACGCCGGCCGCCTGGCGTCCATCATGATGGCCTGGTCGTAGAGCGCCACCGCCTCCGCGTAATGCCCCTGCCGGTACTCCTCGTTGCCCATCTCCTTGAGCCTCTCGGGATCCGTGCGGTGCGACAGCGCCCGGCACAGCTCGGCCCCCGCCGCCGCCGCCGGCCTGGGCTCCTTGACGATGTTCCCCATGCCGGAGAACGCGTACCCGTTGGGCGCCGCCGCCGCCTTCCGGTCGTTCGCGGCCTTGGCGCCGCGCTCCACGGAGGTGCGCGCCGGCGCAACGCCGCCGGCGCCCGCGTTGAGGTTGCCGAGGTTGCGGTGCAGCATCATGTTGCCCGAGGTGGCGCGCACGAACTGCGTGGTGCCCTTGACCCTCTGGTGGTCGAGGATCATCTTGTCCAGCTCCGCCGCCATGCCGGTGTACTCCACCGCTGGCTCCACGGCGGGCCTCGGGCCGCCGTTGGCCACCTTGGTGGCTGCTGGCCTGCTCCTGTCGTTCGCCGCCGGTGGAGCGGCCGCGCGCGGGCGACGGCGCCGTTGTGCGCCGCCGGCACTGGCATGGAGGTGGGGCGGCGCACGAGGTGGGCGGAGTCGTGGTGCACGCCGGGCTTCTGGTGATGATGCGCCGGGTTCGCCGCGGCCGGGGCGTCGACGTCGGAGGCGGCGGGCGAGGAGGCGCCGTTGATCCGGTGGAGTGTGGTCATGGAGGCCGAGCGGCGGCGGCGGAACATGCCGAACATGGCGCAGCCGGTCGGCGGGTCGCGCGGCTCCGTCATGGCGACCATGACCGAGGCGACGTTCACGGCCGCGCGCCCCGCGGAGTGCTGCGACGTGCGTCGTGCGCGCGGGGAAGGCAGGGGATGATGGGGCAGTGCCAAAGATGGAAGAGGCAGACAGATCGAGCCAGGACCAGGAGGTGTGCTGGCCGTTGGCTCCTGCTTTGGTTGGCAACTAACGATGACGAGGGAATGTGGGGAGCACGGGGATTTTAAACTGCATGCCCCATTGTGTTTGTGTGTGTGTTTGGAGCTGGGAGGCTGGTACCATGGGCCCTCACGTGCAAGTTCTCAGTTTCTTCTTGTATTTTCAAATGTTTTTTTTTCCTCTTGATCCATCGTTTTTGTTTTGGAGATGTGTAGTAGTCTCCATTGATTGCTGTGGAGTCATGGAGACAAGGACCACGAGTTCGTTAACGCATTCATGATGTGAATGTGGTTTGGTTAGGTCAAACGTCTAGATTTTGGTTGTTGTTGTGGCATCTGGTTTCAATTTGGACCGTGTTTGCAACGTTGTTTTTGTGTTTAAATGGAGGCACGCGCGCAATGAGGAAGTTGGTTTATACAGCAATGACAAAGCGCTAGAGACGTCGCAAAAAAAAAAAAAGGACAAAGCACTAGAGAAAGCAGGTGCGCGTAGCGAGAATAATAGAGGGTTTTGAGTACGTGTGAGCATATGCCCCATTTGACCAAGGAGGAGACGTGTTCATGAGCCACGCCTGCTCTAGGTGGCTAGTGAGGCAAAAAAAAAAAAAAAAAAACATAAACTTTTTTTCCCCTCTATATACGTCCTGTATGTATCTTCCTCGTTTATTAGGTTTCTTTGTTCTGAGTCCACCGCGAATCAATTAGGGTCACTCTCTTTTTCTTTTCAAAAAGGTGTAGCCAGCTACCACATTTTTTTCCTTATTAAGTAGCTAGGCTCATCAGTCATTCCATGATCAAATCGTCAAAAAAAATACTTCATAATTTTTTTAAAAAGAAATATTCCGATAATATAAACCTGCCCACATTAGCTGGTTCATTCCCGTTTCCTAATTAGGACCCTTAGCTTGTGATGAGCGGGGATTTGCTCGTATTGGCTGCCGCCGGCCTGGAACTGGAACCCCCAGGACGGCAACAGCTTGTCACCATGGCTCGCGCGCACGTTTGAAGGAAAACCCCGCACAGGCTGGGCACTGGTTCTGGCACTGCCTCACAGTTGCCTCGCTTTCATTGACAGCCGTTGTTGAGGCTGCTGAAATCCCCGGCCGGCGGCTGGAAGCAGAAGGTTTCCTTGCCGACTCGCGGTAGGATCGGATGGTTGGCAAGGACCGCACGACCGCACCCTCGGGCCCTCCATTATTTCTCTGTTGTGTTCACGCACCCACCCGACCGGCAACTCCCGAAACCGTGTTGGACTGACTGACTGGACTTGCAAAACACATGCGTGCGTGATCCTCCGGCACGGCCCGATCGAGTTGCCAAAGCGTCTGCCGGCCGGCCGGTCTCCCGTCGTTTTTATTGATCGCGATATTCCCATCGGTGACGGTGGCACGCAACCGTGTCCGCTCTCTCTCGTCATCGTCAACCCCTTTTCCCTGCTTTAGTTTCCGAATCAGGCCCGCATGATGCACGTCTAAAATACGTACTCCCCTATATATGCTGTACTTTCCGTGTATTCTTAGCTCGTCTGGATCGTCATTGTGTTTCCGTCAAGTTCGGGAGCTGCGTGCATGCGCGCGCCGACGCGCAGGCCGCCGTCGCTATCCATCCGTGGCGGGTTCAGGACAACCGACACTGTTGCCTTCGTCAGCAACTTCTAGGCTGTAGCGACTGGTTCATGATGATCAACTCACCATCGCCAGTTGAGTCGACAACAGTGGATCGGAGACGCTTCATGATTACGGGTCAAGCCATGACATGGGCATGCAATGAATGGATCCGAACAACGACGTCTGATCAAACGGGTCAGCGCGCGGAATCCGCAACACGTGTGTAACTGTGTGTGTGTGCGCGCGCGCGTGTACGCAGGCAATGCCCCGAGAAAGCAGGTTCGAGCATGTCTTGCCGATTTGCTCACCTTTGGAAATAGCCGAGTTCACCTCGGGCTTTGGCACACCTACAACGGGATATACAGCAGCATAAGACCCAATCACTTGGAGATGGACCGCAGATGATGTATGTAGTACCACCACAGTACCTACTTTTTATGTTCACAGATTTTTTAATTCAAATGTAACCGCAATGCACACCGGCTCAGTCCGGGAGTTCCATGACTTATAAATCTGTTTCTCCTTAATGCAAATGATACGCAATTCTCGTGCGTATTCAAGAAAAGAAAAAAAAAAACGGTTCATAGATCACAGGGGATACAAACAAAGCTGAAGATAAATTCAATTTGGATAGCCAACACATAGCCTAATGTCATTTTTTTCATGGACATGGTAAGGTGATTCCTTTGCTGTTTTGCAAGCTTTGCAATATCTCACCAAAAATAAGGCGATCAGGGGTCAGATGACGGAACATTCAGCTGGCCTTGTTCTTTTTTTTGGGTGTGCTATGGAATATTCCTTGTATTTTACTCAAAAATTCCACTCGTTTTTTCCCTCTGTTCTGGGCGGACAGATGGATGTATCTATCCATCGTTTATTAGGTTTCTTTGTTCTGAGGTTGCAGGACCATTGGGTCAACTCTCATCAACCGTTTTGGGTTTCGAACAAAAGGTGTAGCCACGACTACCACATTTTTTTCCTTATTACCTAAATAGGCTAGGGATTCATTCCATGATCAAGGCCCAAATGTTCAGGATTTTTTAAAAAAAATATTCGGATAATAGTTAAACCTGTTCGCATTAGCTGGTTCATTCCCTTTCCTAATTCGGGACCCTTAGCTTGTGATGTTTTTTTTTTTTTTTCTAGTTAGCTGCCGCCGGTGTTGAACGGGAACCCCCAGGACGGCAACAGCTTGTCACCATGGCTCGCGCGCACGTTTGAAGGGAAAAGCCCGCACAATTTCAACTGGTTCTGGCACTGCCTCACGCCAGTTGCCTCGCGGTTTTCAAAATTGACAGCCGTTGTTGAGGCTGCTGGCCCTTCTTCGGCCGGCGGCTGGAAGCAGAAGGTTTCCTTGCCGACTCGCGGTAGGATCGGATGGTTGGCAAGGACCGCACGAGGCGCACCCTCGGGCCCTCCATTATTTCTTCTGTTGTGTTCACGCACCCACCCGACCGGCAACTCCCGAAACCGTGTTGGACTGACTGACTGGACTTGCAAAACACATGCGTGCGTGATCCTCCGGCACGGCCCGATCGAGTTGCCAAAGCGTCTGCCGGCCGGCCGGTCTCCCGTCGTTTTTATTGATCGCGATCGCCCCATCGGTGACGGTGGCACGCAACCGTGTCCGCTCTCTCTCGTCATCGTCAACCCGTTTTCCCTGCTTTAGTTTCCGAACCAGGCCCGCATGATGCACGTCTAAAATACGTACTCCTATATATATGCTGTACTTTCCGTGTATTCTTAGCTCGTCTGGATCGTCATTATGTTTCCGTCAAGTTCGGGAGCTGCGTGCATGCGCGCGCCGACGCGCGCGGGCCGCCGTCGCTATCCATCCGTGGCGGGTTCAGGACAACCGACACTGTTGCCTTCGTCAGCAACTTCTAGGCTGTAGCGACTGGTTCATGATGATCAACTCACCATCGCCAGTTGAGTCGACAACAGTGGATCGGAGACGCTTCATGATTACGGGTCAAGCCATGACATGGGCATGCAATGAATGGATCCGAACAACGACGTCTAAGATCAAACGGGTCAGCGCGCGGAATCCGCAACACGTGTGTAAAGCTGTGTGCGGATCCGCGCGCGCGTGTACGCAGGCAATGCCCCGAGAAAGCAGGTTCGAGCATGTCTTGCCGATTTGCTCACCTTTGGAAATAGCCGAGTTCGGACGGGGAGGCTTTGCCCCAAACCCTTCAAAGGGATATACAGCAGCATAAGACCCAATCACTTGGAGATGGACCGCAGATGATGTATGTAGTACCACCACAGTACCTACTTTTTATGGTTCACAGATCACCCTAATTCCAATGTAACCGCAATGCACACCGGCTCAGTCGGGAGTTCCATGACTTATAAATCTGTTTCTCCTTAATGCAAATGATACATCCATTCTCGTGCGTATTCAAGAAAAGAAAGAAAAAAAAAAACGGTTCATAGATCACAGGGGATACAAACAAAGCTGAAGATAAATTCAATTTGGATAGCCAACACATAGCCTAATGTCATTTTTTTCGCATGGACATGGTAAGGTGATTCCTTTTGCTGTTTTTGCAAGCTTTGCAATATCTCACTCAAAATCCAAGGCGATCAGGGGTCAGCTGCCCGCGGAAGACATTCAGCTGGCCTTGTTCTTTTTTTTTGGGCCACTTGGATGGAATCGTTCCCTTGCCGTTACTTGGCCATTCCACTCGTTGATACTCTGTTCTGGGCAGGGACAGATGGATCAATGGCCTATCCATATTCCATATAGCTCTGTGTCTCTTCGTGGTGGTTGCAGGACCATTGCCTCAACATCTCATCAACCGTGCTTGGGGTCTCGAACATTCGGGGAGCTACGACTGTGCAAGTTCTCATCGAATACCTAAATGTGCAGGGATTGGTTACCAGCAAAAGCTTAAGGCCCGATGTCCAGGATAGATTGAATCTATTCGGCCTCCTCAGTTTACACTGTTCGCCTTAGAGGGGCCAACCATGAATCATTCGAAGATCTTCGTGCCGCCCAAGGTGAAGGTTTTTTTTTTCAATCCTTAGTTACCCTCTCCATGATCGGTGTTGGATTGACCCACTGCCGTAGAAACCTTGTTCAAGGGGTTGCAAGTTTTTGTGACCTGTGTCTCCATCAATCAATTTCTACCCATGTATGAAACCATAAAATAATTAAAAAAATTAATTACCGTTTAGTTGTAAAAAAATCATGAGATGAATCTTTTGAGCCTAATTGCGACGATTGGACAATATTTGCCAAATACAAACGAAAACCCTACCAAGGAGTTCGAATGCAAGTTTTTTGACCACTGCAGGACCAAGTAGATGTCCATAAATATACGTCGGGCTTTCGATGCACTTTTTTTGCTGGTATGAAAGAAACAGTCGGGTTTTCAAGTTCACAACAATGCCGGCTTGATTGTTGCCGGGGATCCCTGACGAGGCTACTAACCTATAGGTTGCAGGTAGGGTTCTCGCCACTGCTAGCTTCTTTTGGTCGCTAAATTATTTTCTATAATAGCCGTTTTTGGGTTTTCACTTCTTCTTTTTTTTTGTTGTTTTTTTCTTGCTGTGTGGTAAGTCTTGGCTTACGATGTATACGGTTTGCTACCCTATGAAATATACGTATTCATTGAGTGCGAGGTGTACGGTAAGCCTTGGCTTGCAATGTGTACGGGCTAAGGATGAAAACGGAACAGAAATATTTCGAATCGAACCGCATCGTGTTTTATATTTAATCTGATCGAATTCATATATTTTTTGTTTGGCTTTATCGTTTTCATTTTCGTATTTCAAATGTTTTCGTATTTCAAATATAAAAGTAGAAAACGGTTTAGACATTTTTCGACCTTTTTTACTTTTTTACTTTTAATTTGATATTTTTTAAATTTAAAATTCGGTTTAAACCGAATTTGGTTGACTGTACATGTGATGCAACCTAATTACAGCCTGCTTACCACGCAGTTGCATTCTTTCTATTAGTGGCCAGTTGTCCTCTCTTATATAGATGGTGCCTAGCCTCTTTTCATTCACTGTGCACTTATTAATTATTATATGTACTTGAACTTGATCATATATGTACTTAGTTATGTACTTGGTCGTACTTGGCGGATCGGTATTCCGTATTGAGTTTTTGTATATCGACTGTGTTCGACAAAAAATCTGCTCAAAACTGGTTCGTTTTTCAAATTCTTGATATTTTGTAAGTTTGTGTTCGTTTTTTCGTGTCCAATTTTACCGATTTTTCGTTTTTCGTTTTCGTATTTCAAATGTAAAAGTAGAAAATAATTTAGGAGTTTTTCGATGACCGTTTTCATCCTTAGTACGGGCACATATAGGTAATTTTATTTTTCTGATGGATCATACTTGGATAAGTTTTTTCTTTCTCTTTTTGAATTGAAAAAAGTCTATTTTGGGTCTCTCAACTTTCATGAAAAATCGCATGTCATCCCCGAACTCTAAAATCAGATAAAACACATTCCTCAACTTTTAAAATCGTTCATATTACATCCCTCGGTTGTTTTCAATAGTAGTTTTGCTATGGTAAAAGTGGTTTTGCTATAGTAAAGATGGTTTTGCCATTTTTATTTATTTTGGCTAATTTCTTTAAAAATTATAGTAAATTATAGAAAAATCATAAAATAGAAAATCTAATTTTCTTAGAATCTATATGAGTAGATCTACATGTGAACATATAATACAAAGTTTTTTCTTGTATAATTTATTTTAATTATAGAAATACACAGATCTAAAGCTACAATAAAAACTTTGTATCAAAGTATAACATATTATATGTTCATTGTGTAGATCTATTTATGTGAAGTTCAACAAAATTGAATTTTCTATTTTATGATTTTTTTATGATTTACTATGATTTTTTAAAAATTCAACCAAAATAATAAAAAACAAAACCACTATCGAAAAACCGCCGAGGGGATGTAATATGAACGGTTTTAAAAGTTGGGGATATATTTTATCTGGTTTTAGAGTTTAGGTATGATATGTAGACTTTTGCAAAAGTTGAGGATCTAAAATAGATTTTTTACTTTTGAATTCGCACAAGTTCGGTTGCCGGGGGAAAAAGTCTACTTTTGCTCCATCAACTTTCACGAAAGTCTACTTTTCCTCCCTAAACCCCAAAACTGGATAAACAACCTCCCTCAACTTTTTTTCAAACCATGCGTTTTTTCCTCCCTAGAGTGGTTTTGATAGTGGTTTTGCTATAAAGGGTTTTGGTTTTTCTTTTTTATTTATTTCGGTTGAACTTTTGAAAAATCATAGTAAATCACAAAAAAATCATAAAATACATAATCTAATTTTGTTAGACTTCATATGAGTACATCTACACAATGAATATATAATATGGTATGCTTTCATACAAAATTTTTGCGGTCTTTTTTTTTTTTTTATTTATTTTGGCCAAATCTTTGAAAAAATCATAGTAAATCATAGAAAAATCAAAAAATAGAAAATCTAATTTTTTTAGACTCCACATGAGTAGATCTACAAATAAACATATAATATGGTATATTTTAATATAAAGTTCTTCTTGTCTGTAGCTTTCGATCTATGCTTTTCTATAATTAATTAAAATAATTCATAATTTAGCTTCTATAACTATTTTGTTGCACTAAAGCATACCATATTATATATTCACTGTGTAGACCTACTCATGTGGAGACAACAAAATTGAAATTTCCATTTTATGATTTTTTTATGATTTACTATGATTTTTCAAAATTTAGCCGAAATAAATAAAAAAGAAAAATACTAGCAAAAACTTTAAACTAAAGCATAACATATTATATATTTACTGTGTAGATCTACTCATGTAGAGTCCAACAAAATTAGATTTTCTATTTTATGATTTTTTATGATTTACTATAATTTTTCAAAAAATCAGCCAAAATAAATAAAAAGATAAAAGATAAAACCACTATTACTGTAGAAAAACCACCATCAAAACCACTTCAGGGAGGGAAAGCGTATGGTTTGAAAAGTTGAGGGAGGTTGTTTGTCCGGTTTTAAAGTTTAGGGAGGAAAATTAGACTTTAGTAAAAGTTGAGGGAGGAAAAGTTTTTTTTTTTCCGTTGCCAGGCCCCCGCGGCCCAACAGGAGCTGCACAGTCCAGATCCCCCACAGCCCAACCCGGAGCACACAACGGCCCCGACCTCTGAGCAGGAGCGGCGGCGGCACAACCCTCTCCGCCTCCGGCCATCGGCATGGGCACGCGGGAGGTGTACGAGGAGAAGCTCCGCAGCGGCGCGCACCTCCATCGCGATCCCACCATCAACCCAGGCCTCGGCTCGCCCCGGTGCCCGCGATGCCTCTCCCTCCTCAACCCCACCGCGGTGCGTCTCTCCCCGTTCCCTTCCTCTCCCGATTCCTCGAGGCGCTTCCTTGGCGATGCTTCTGACTTGGTTCTTATATTCTGCCCGTAGGGAGAGAGGGACTGGGCCATCACCTCCGTCCTGCACGACGCCACCGCCGTGGTAACACTCTATCCCCCGCTCGCTCTCACGCGGCTGCGAGATTCGTGTGGTCTTTGTGCCACCGCTTTAGGAAAATTGCTGCTAATTCGTGTGCAATTTTGTTGTCCTGTTTGTGCTGTTGTTGTAGGCTGGTTCCGGTGCCGGCGCTTTGCTCAGTGCTGTGCACGGGTTTAACACAGGTATCCTCCAGTTACTTTGTTTTTGGGATTGGATTAGTAGGCATCCAGGTTTGTACACACTGATACCGTTCTGTTGTTTCTTTGGAACAGGGATCCCTTTTGTCCAGAAGCATGTGAAGGGGCCGAAGTGGCTACAGTTGCTCGTTGGGGTAAGGCTTGCCTTTTGTTTACTGATGTGCATGTATGATATACGGCTATGCCTTACATGTGGTATTGTGATCTGTCTTAGATAGCTTGCTAAAGTTTGGTGTGAATATTGATGTAGTAGTATGATTCAATATTTGACATGTGTGAGAGCAACTCCAAGAGGTCCCTAAAAAATTAACCCCCAAAACTTATTCTTGGAGGCTCTCTTAAATAAATGGTACCCCAAAATCACTTTCGTTCACAGCAGCTCCCTAATATTTTGCCCCCAATACTGATACGTCATTACTTAGTTGGATCAGAGATTAGATTAGTTGGATCTTGACTTTTTACATAGCACACTCCTGAAACCCACAATCAAATACACATCTGAGAATCTACCAATCACAACAGCGCATACAAGTCTGAATCAACTTTACTGCAACCATGAACTGCATCTGCACTTCGCTGTTCGCGGGGGGGGGTGGGTGGGGTCGTCCATAGCTGTGCGTTGGCGGACAAAAGCGGTCGAATCTAGATGCCGCTGGTCAGGGGCCGCTGCATCTGGCCGTTGCCAAGCGCCTCATGGTCCTCGAGGGAACCGGCAGCCTTAGCTGCCCCATCTTCAACCTTTTTGGCACCTGGATGGCTGGATGGAAGAAGGTGGGAGGGCACTTCGATGGCGGCTGCAGCTAGAAATCACGCCAATCACTCAGAAAAAATGGCACGAGCAGGAAGGACGAGTGTGGGAGAAAGATTGGGGAGTGCCGTCCTGCAGATATGCGGGCGTGGCCTCGTTTTCTCGGATCAACTAAATCTTGGGGGAAAGCTTGTGGAGCTGTTGGACCAGCTTTTTTCTGGGAACCATGCAAATATCAGTTTTGGGGTTATTATAAGCCTTCTCTTGAGATGCTCTGAATCCTAAACTCTGCACCAGTCTTTTGTAACTGTATCTGTATTACTAGGTGTATAGAAGAAAGTTATCCATCATTAGGTAAAATGGTTACCTTTGGCACACCAATTATCAAGTAAAGACTCTGCTTGTCTAGTAAATCTGCGTAATTAGCTTTAAGTAGGATATGTTAATAAATAAAATGTCTGGTTCTCTAGTTGTGGTGCTCAAGTCAACTACAAAGAGTATCCTACCCCCCCCCCAACCCCGTGCGCGCCCCCCCACCAAAAAAAAAAAAAAAAAACAAAGAGTAGCATTGCAAGGCAAAGTAATAGTCAAAGTCAGATATTTGACTGCCTGCATTTTTTTCCCATTTAAAACTTCTTTTATTTCACCTTTAAAAACATTGGACCAGGGAGCTGAACAAAGGCATTCTACACATTATGGTTTAGGGAGTTAACCCTCCTACCACATTCAGGTTTTTTATGTGGTTATTAGTATTGTGGTTTATCAAGTCCTTAATTTTGCCATTTGCTGTCAGGGCAATGCCATGTTGAAGTTACCTGGTGCCAATGCACCATTTTTTTTGCCATTCAACAGCCTCATTTTCACCATATGTTCCAACAAAACTGTGTAAGCTATTTAGCAGTGCACCAGGGTTCATTTGCTTGTAGCTTCGCCTCTGTTTTCTGTCATGTGTTTCAGTGGCAATTGCTATGAGCTTATGTAGATTTTGTGTTTTGTTCGCTATAGAACTTTGAGAAAGGATGCTTTGTTACGATTTGTTCACTTTAGAAATTGCTACTTCTGTAGGTGCCACCATTGCTGATGATCTCAGGTGCCAGTGCTGTATTTGGTGGTAAGTCTCCAATAACTATATTTGTTTCTAGTAAGCTCTATGAAATTGTCCGTGCAAATTATTTGACTTTTTTGAGCTATGATCTGATTATTATTGGACCAGTGCTTCTTTATGTGTTTGGACTGGGAATTTATGGACATCTATAATTGGGAGCATGAAAAAAATTGCATTGTTTGTGTTTAGACTATAGCTTATAAAGGGTACGAAAACAGATATCCACTAGAAACGATTTATATCATCAGGGTTGGATTAGATGTAGTTTCATTGCGGTAAAAAACTACATGAACTTCTCTATCTTGTTCTTTCTAAATCCCTCAACCCAGACATATGTATCTAAAAACATTTTTGTTTAACAGCTTAATGTTAAACAATATTGACTTGTATACTTTATAATTATTGTTATATAAGATACTATCATAATTGTTAAAGCAAATTCAGGTTCAGGTAATGTTTGAAGTTTCTTCCAAAGTTATTTCAATTTTCAAATATTAGCCTCACATATCTTGCCTGTCCAATAGAACATAATTTGCAGTACACTAGATACCAGGTGTCCAGGTGCAGTGCACTAGGTTGTGTGTTTTGAACAAATGGGAGGGATGTAAATTGCAATTTATACAGTCGAGAATTCGAGATGAATTTTATAGAGCTATTTGAATCATGGATATTTATCATGATAGCCATTCCAATGAATGTTTTTCCTCGAGGGGTGGAACTGGAATTTTCTCTCAGAGGCTTCCAGCTCTGTGCCAAAGTTCCTTCAATGTCTTAAAAAGTCTCTTAGTCCTCTGTTAGGAGAACTTGAACAAGGCCAAGGGAGCATGCCAAATTGGACATAGCAAATCCTGGCTTCCATGGGAGCATGCGAAATTGGACATAGCAAATCCTGGCTTCCATCCAATGCATTTTTTTTTGGCAGACTTGTTAGCAAACTTGATTTATTTTTCTCTACTGCCTAGTATCCATTCTAATGATATATTACTTGATGCAGCCTACGCACTTCCAAGGTTTGCTCAGCTCACTGTGACATCTTACTACGCGGCATCAACAGGCTCGCAGTATGCGATTTCACAGATCACACGGCAGATCGAAAGAGGCCGTTTCCCAGAGTCCGACGAGAAATCTAGATGAGTTGGTTGGCTAATCAGTCTGTTCTATTGGTGCCATGTACATGGTAGTATATAAGTACGTGTACAATGCTGCTTTTTGCCATGTTGCAGTACAGTACTAGCTTTTACTGTGTTTCAGACAGCACGAAGTGAATAAAATTAATTTATCCTGACCTAAGTGTCTGTATTCAGCAGGTCTTGTGTTAAAGATGTTTTTCACGAAGTAAAATGTGAAGCTGATGCGCGGAGAACTGGGATGATCTGGTGAGAATAAACTGCAATACTAAACTGCTGTATAAGGGTAATACGTACATTGCAGTGACGAACACGTGATCTGGGGAGAATAAACTGCAATACTAATCTGTAGTATAAGGGTAATACGTACATTGCAGTGACGAACACGTTCTGGTAGACGGACAGTTCATGAATCATTGATGAATGGTGAAGCAAACTCTAGCGATTAGAGTGCAGATAAACAAAAATGACTAGTTAGCACTGGGTGTTCTCAACAGCTATCAACGATGTAATTTGAATATTGGAAACAAATCCTATATACCAATCTGGCCAATTATTCTTGATCAAACAAACAAGGTCCAAGTCGATCGGCGATCCGCGAGATCGGGAAGAGTGGCCACTGGCTAGATCCGCGAGATCGTACTAGAGGCAGAGTACAACCTTCCTCAGAAAGCGAGCGGATGCACGCACGTGCACGACTTCCGTTCCGTCCTCTGCATGCGGCCTCCACAATGGAACTGCAAGCGCCAAGCAGCACTACTAGCTAGCCCCACACCACTGCACCAGCACGCTGCACGCGCCACTGCCCAAGTCGTCGCTACACTACGCACGCCACGCCATATTTTCCAGGTGCGTGCATATTTATCCCGTGGTCACGGTGTCAACCACTCGATCATGTGTCAAAGAGTCCAACCCCAACGCCGCAGTTACTTAGACGTCAAGGTAAAATGTTACTACCATGTTACTATTACCGATCGGCGGATTCATGCATGGTAGGTTATCCCCTTACGATTCTGCCAAGCAAGCGTCCACGTCGAGATAGGAGGCGCGCTGGTTAGCTGACCCGGTTTTGACGTGGCTGGAGTTGTCTCCAAGTTTCGTGTGACCGCGACCGGGAGGATTCACATGTGCTCGGACGCGAATTCTTGGCATCAACGGGACTTTATTGGTGGCCTTGGCCTCCCTGGAGTCAGAAGAGAAGAGCGAATGAAGGAAGCATCGAACCCTCTTCGTTCGTCTGGCCTTGTCAGCTGTTGTCGCAGTCTCACTCACAGAGGTTCCATGTGGCAAGGAACCAACTATGTCTCTGTGTGTGGCTGCGGAGGCCGAGTCCGTCCTACTCGACCGAAAAGCGGATGTCAGAGCTTGCGTTGACGTGTCCAACCAAGATGAACCGGTCACAACTCACATGTACGTTGTGTACACACTCGTCGCAGCATTTCGCAACGCCCCACAACCGTTTGATCTGCCCAATTGGCTCTTGCGACTTGGTCCAGTAGGGCCGAAGCTTCTCTAGGATCACAAGCTTCTCGGACACTACTGTGTTCTGTAGGTACTGTGGCTCACCAGCACATGTTAGTTTATACGAGTATGCATGCTAGCTGCTGCTTCAATTCATTCCACTAGTTTACATAAAGATAAAGATAACAACATGCCCTTATATATATCAGTGAATGAAAAAGATAGCGGCAAAATCACACATCTACTATTAGTAGTAGTAGATAAGGTTAAAGGTGCCGTCCATCACTACGCAAGTCAAAACCACCACGACACCGGCTATGATCGATGCAAACCTCCATGCTCAGTCTAAAGTAAGTACTAGTACTGTAATTACTAGTAAAATATCTTTGTTGCTAGTATCGGTGAGACGAGCGATGACCCACCTGCTGAGCGATCGAGCTAACTAGCTATAGCTATAGGTCTAGCTAGGTGCCCCTGGAGCCTGGAAATCGATGGCATCACTATCAGTGTCACTGACATCGTACAAACAATGCACGACTCGATTCAGGCCACGCACGGCCAAAGTTTGTTTATATATACACATCAAACTCCCGTGGCGACCCCTAGGTAGGCATCATTTCGTGCTCTCCTGGCACGACCTGAAAGCAAAGCAAAGCTCCACGCGGCCACAACGATGTACTCCTTCGAGCAAGACCACACGCGTACCACCACCACGTTCGACACGAGCTACGTGCCGCCCTGCGCCGCCGGCCGCTCGCTCCAGCTCTCCTCCGCCCACCATCATCCCGGCCACGGCCAGCAAGTCCACCGGACCGGCGCCGGGTCGGGTCCGCGGCCGCCGCCGCCGCCGCCGCCGCCGTGCAGCAGCCACGGCGCGCCACCACCAAGAGTAGCAAGAAGCACGCGGCGGCGGCGGCGGCGTCGCGGCACTCGTCGTCGTCGTCGCGCCGCTCCTCGACCACCGTGGTCGCGACCGACGTGAACAACTTCCGGGCCATGGTGCAGGAGCTCACCGGCTTCCCGCCCGCCGCCATCTTCCGGCCGCTGCCGCGCAGGGTGCACGCGGCCAGCCCCTTCGTCGCCGGCGCCGGCGCCGCCGCCGCGGGGCAAGGATGTGGCGGCGGTGAACTGCATGGACGACGACACGGAAGTTCCGAGGCGACAAACAGTACTACCGCCGGCGGAAGCAGCAGCAGCAGCCCCGACGCTCCGGCCATGCTGCCTGTCGTGGCGGCGCAGCAGCCGCCGTTCGCGCCGCTGGGCGTGTTCGACGACCTGTCCGACCTCGGATCGCCGGAGTTCGACTCGTGGGGAGATTTGTCCATCGATTAAGTTCTCGGTGGGATTATTCAAGGATGATGGTAATCGGTGAAAAACATTGTGCTTCAAGCGTGTTATGTTTATTACTGTACTACCCCGCAAAAAAAAAGTGTATTACTGTACTATGTGCATGTGGCCAGTAGCAGTTTAGCCCCCCGTGGCTGTAGTGCTTGTTGTTTTCACAAGATATGCATTGATCATGCTCGTGTGATTGCAAATCACCTCTCGATTGACTTACTTGATTTTTTTATTTATTTACAAAGTGATTACTGTCGTAAAGGGCGGCTAGATATCAATTATCAAATGTTACCGCCGCTTGGAACAACAGGCGTGTCAATGTTTTTTCACATGTTTTTTTGTTTGATATTAAAAGATGAAGTCTATTACGAGTAGCATAAACAAAGGAAAACGGACAAATCACAAATCAGACAGTCTAATAGAGATGCGTGGACGACTGGACATTCATATGACGGCTGACAATTAATTTCGCAGTGCTACATACAAACTGACGAAGCTATCCAGTTGTGTTGCTCTTCTGTTTTTTGTTTTTTGAATATTCACAGATGTGTTGCTTCAAGTCGTCCATACAACAGGAGCTGGTACAAGAGCCTGAATTGATAATTTGCGCAACAACTGGCTGGTACTGAGGTTGCCACCTTTCTGTGATCTCTTGATGTGAACCTCTACGTGTCACGCACGGAGCATGCGTCTTCTGTAGCAAGTCTTGGTCACACTTGACAAGCTCGGCTGAAAACTTGTCAAGCACGTCTGAATATTTCACTCGTCACCGGATTTCGTCATCAGTTTTTGATTGCTATGCTCGCGACTGTTCTAAATAACCAGAAAAGGCAAGGAAAAAGAAGAGTTATCCCCAAGGTCAGAGTTTAGAACAATCATGAATCGAGTCTTCTCATCAGTCGTCAGGATAACCATAATAAACGAAATAGGCAGATTTTTTTTTTTTTTTTGGAAAATGTAATAGGCACAGGCAGTATTAAATGCAGTCAAACAATAACAAGCCTATCAAGTTTTTTTTTTATTTAATGGGCACTGCTAATGCAGGCTAGGTTACAAGCTTATTATATTATTCAAAAACACAACCACGTGTATACCACATCGATGCAGTTTTTTGTTCCCATCAAACAAGGAGGAGCAGATGAGATGGAGCTGAGACGAGCCTCCTCACTCCGCCCCTAGGAGGGCAAGGAGAATATCCTCATAATCTCTAGTTGTATCTTTAGCGACAGCACGCTCCAGCGGCACACTGTTTCTCTTCTGGTAAGCCTCCTTTATCACCTTCAGGTCGACCTCGGCACGAGTAGTTATGACCCTGGTGAGAGCATCCTCATCTGTGCCCATGCCTCCAAGAGCCAGTCGAATCACTTTCTCGAAGTACCTGTCAGGGCAGGTGAAGCACCGGATGATCGCCCGCAGTGTTGCAAGGAAATCATCCTTGGGGTCAGCTTTCAGATCCTGTAGAAGTGAGCAGCAAACAACATTATCAGCAACCGAAAACCCTCTAAACAAAACTGTACATAATTCATCTTGTAGCAATCTACAAAGCATTTCAATATTGCAGAAAATATGTGAATGCAGGGCAGACAATAACAGAGACAACAACGTTAAGAGTAAACCAGAGTTTTACCAGTGACAACTGATTTTCACCTAGTTCACTGATTGGCTGATCTTGTCAATGTGATAAATCATATATGTAGCCGAAAGGAGGTGTAGTAAAGAAATCAATCCCGAATGGAGGAGCATAGGTAAAACATACAGACGTTTTTGAAGGGGGTGGGGTTCATAAATGGAATGGATAATGCAAGTCACAGAGGTTACTAGCAAGAGCTTGCTTATCACCATTTACCTTGTTGATTGCATGACCAAACTGATCCTTGTAGCTATTGAATGTTGCAAGTAGCTGAGCTTTGCTCCGTGTGGTGAGAATCCTGATGATCTCCTCGTCACTGTAAGCCTTCTTATCAATCTTCTCATGAAGAATTTTGGCTTCAGAATGGGCCAAAGATGTGTTCACCTCTGGGCCATCATATCGGTATGCACTCACAAGAGGCACCAACAGCTGAAACGAAGAAATGATCATTCACAATTTATCTTACCAACTTTCAATTCTACTATACTAATAAGCCAAAGTTGTGCTAGATCAGTTGGTCTAGTCACTCCGGCGGCACCTCTCAGGTCCTGAGTTCGAATCCTAGTTGGAGCGAATTTTAGGCTGGGTTATTAACTTTTGGGGTCTCCCCTACAGTCTTTTCGTCAAAAAAATTCTACTATACTAATAAAGGTGCTATCAGCAGCCTCTGTCAGTCCAAAAAAACAAAAAAGAGCAACCAACTTAAATGAATAGCAGCATGTTGACAGCCACTAAATGGCCTAATTTTAGTGGAAGAAAGAGAGAGGAAATCAGTATCAGTATCTTATCTTCACAGATAGCGGCCACAAAATTTCTCAGATGATCTAAATGAATCAGTATCCATTACAGCGGTTATGCTAACCAAATCAACCATGTCAAGGTTGAGAAGACTAGTTATATCTATAGCAGTACCGTCAGATCTGTAACATCTTTTCTTTATGATGCACGGTAAGCACTACACTAGCGAATGGAACCAAAAGCATAAAGAGTTTCAACAAAAGCAAAAATAGTATCAGTCTAATATTTTAGGACAAAAGTATCACGTAGAATATCTACAAGCGTGCCATGATGCAGTTACAAAATAGGTTCTGCATCAATAGACGTATCCAAATGCAATAAAAAGCACATCCAGCCTAATTCAAGATTAGCATGTTGCCAATCATTTTGCGGTGACCCCGGTCCATTCAACCTAATTTACAATGAACAGTATGACTAGTGACTAGTTAAATAAACGAGCAGCACTATCAGATCCGTTGTATCTGTAAGGGTGGGAAATGACTGCCCCCCTTCAGAATCACAATGCACAGTGATGTCAGAGACAAGAGCATGAATAGTTTGTAACGTGATAAGACATAACAAGCAACGAATTGATTGTACTACAGATCGGAAAAAACAGATCAAGATCACCTATCGACAAGAGCAGATGCGATCTACAGTGCGTATTGTATATACGTATGCAAGCAAACGTTAGATCGTCATAAAATCTGAGGACTATATTCACCTTGCGGAAGTCGCCGGTGACGTGCGCAGCGACGTCCTCCTCGAGCGAGCGCTTAAACCGGTCATGGTACGCCTGCTTAGCGGCGAAGAGCTGCAGGGGCGTGCGCGCGCACACAATCTCCACCAGCGCGCGGCCGCCGGGGTGCCACTTCTTGGCCTCCTCGTTGGCCAGCACGGCGTCCCTCTCCGCGGGGTCCAGCGTAAACATGATCACCGCCCTCTGGGTCATTCAGGGGCGAACCAACCAATCAGAATCAACCGACGAATTCACGAATCAACCGGGCGCGCGCGCGCGTGCTTTCGATCCGATCCATCGATCGGCCGCTACTTACCTCGAACTTGCCGTGGATCTCGTCGCCGAGGGCGCGCAGCAGCTCCTTCCCGTACGCGTCGGCGTAGGCGCGGCGGATCGCGCGGCGCTGCGCCGCGTTGCGGTGCGCCAGGATGGAGATGATGAGCTTCTCGTTGGTGCCCCAACCTGCGATCGATCGATCAAAAAACGTCAGTCGTCGGAGTGAGGAATGCGGGTTGGCGTCTGAGTGGCACCTTCGAAGGCCTTGTGGAGCTGCTCGACGTCCTCGGCGACGGCCGGGACGGAGGAGGGGACGGTGAGCGTCGCCATTGCGTCGGTTCGGGTCGCGGGGTGGTGGGATCTGGGAATGGGATGGTGGGGGAGCAGAGCCGCAGAGGCCAGAGGGGATGGATGTGTAGCAGCGAAGCAGAGGCCGCGGTGCGCGCGGGGAACAGACGCCGGGAGGCGAGGGGTTTCTGTGTGGGGCGTGGAGGGGTTTGCGGAGAATGCCTCCTCGCCTTGCCGATCGGGGTGGGGCCAGCCGGCAGCCGGACAGCCAGCGAGGGACAGGGACATGCCGAAGTGGGGCAAGTGGTGAAGTGGTTGGCAATCAATTGGCATTTGGGACGTGTCCATGGCTCTCCATTATTTGGGGCCACGACGACCGCCGGCCCGGCCACGACGTCTGGGTACAGACGCGCAGTGATGTTGATGGTGTGGCAATTGACGTTTTCAGCAGGGACAGAGCAATGAGCAGAAGGCCATAATAGACATCGTGGATTAGGTGTTGCTACAATAAAAAGGCAGCGGCATGTGTGCCAGTGGTGTATAGCCTGCGTAGTATACTACTAGAACGTTCCGTGACAGCGCGGTCACGATGTAAGCGTCGCTGATGCTTTTTGTTGTTTAAAATTAAAAAAAACGTTGTTGCCGCTTTCGTTGTTTTAATGATGAAGTCTGAAGAAAATGCAGGGGGATCCCGAGTTCTGAGAAGAACACACAGGCAACGCTGGCAGCTTGCACCCGCTGGATCGATCGATCGCATCTACTGTACTCTACTCCGCAGAGCGTAATTCCATGGGCATGTGCGGACCGGCGTGCATCACCGTGCGCAGCCGCGGCGGCATGATTGGAGTGAGTGAAGACGAGAAGTACGACGGTGAGATTTCGATTTTCGGGTCATTATTACGCGTCCAGGACGCTGTGCTTTCCTCTGTCTTCCCAATGTTGCTCTGCTCTTCCTCAACCGGACGCCCGGAGCCGGAGCGGCAAACAATATGACTATTCGCAAACCTGGAACCCATCACAGGTTAAAAAATAAAAATATTCGACATGTAAAAGGAGCAGAGAGCAGTGGCATTGTCTCTGTATAGCAAACACTAAAAATGGTAGAGAGTTGGATTTTTTTTTCGAAAGATCCGTTACCGACTTTCGTTGATAAGAGTAGAGAAACAATAATAATACAAGTTGGCGCAAGGAGCGCCCACCTTTTTGCATGGCTTCGCTCATAGAGCACGGTCACGCCACCCCTACAGTTCTTGCTTATTAAATTACATTGTGTTTATAGCAACACTAGCATGAGGACCAATCGGCAATACCGATTCCAGTCCACGAATACTCGCACGAACCCAAATACTTGCCTCCTCATGAAGTGTGCTAAAAACTTAACTTGTTCAGGTGTTCTGCATTTGTTGCTGAAAATGCGCCCATTTCTCTCCTTCCAAATTACCCATAGCGTGAGCATGATCATTGAAAGTATTCCATGTATTTGAATAGTATCGTTATTGGTTTTCAATATTATCCTCATTTTTCTTAAGAGCTTCAAAAAGGGTACCAATAGTTCTCCAACTATTGCCACTAGCTAGTGTAGTACAGAGTAACTTCTTCCGCAAGTGGCACGCGCACGTCTGTATTTGTTGAGGCCTAGGAGCTACTTGTACCAAATTTTCTGCGAATACTTGTACAAAACTGGCAAAGAGTTTGGCAGGGATGTAAATGGGCATACAACAGTAACGGCTGCCAACTCAAATGAGCCAGCTCGCCGTTCCAGAAAAGCTAGCGTGCTGTGTCGTCGTTGCGAGTGTGCGTGCACACGGGCAGACAGGTGGCCGATGCCGTGTGGTCTGTGCTGTGGCGATCCAAAGAGAAAACTCAGACGGTAACGTATTCACTAGTCACGTATGGTCTGTGGTGTTGGCTACTCGGGCCTCCTGCATGCTTCGGGTCGAACTGCATGCGCTCGTGCATTCCCTTCCCTTGACGTGCGACGACATGACGTTTCACGGTGTCAACGTCTTGCATGGCTACGATATGATGATTTTTTCTAAAGGGCTGTACCATATACCAGTAGTATGGTTTCGTTCGTGTTCATGCATGTCGCGTACGTACGTACGTACGTAGAGTTGGGCAGAAAACCATAAAGACGCTCGCTTGCTTTGGATCGACGCAGACGTCGCCGCGTACAACTTCTATGCGTATACGTTGAGCAAATTTGGAGATCAATAAATTCATGAAACTAACCAAAACCCAAAAGCTGGCTGCCATTCGCATGCACATGGCTAGCTGTTTCGGTGTTTCTCTCACGACCACACGGAGTGCTCGAGGGAAGACAAGCGCGTGCAGTCACTTTTAGCTGCCACCAAAGTCCCCATGGGCCATGGCTCAGAAACAAGATTGCACGGACCTAGCTTGTGTGTCCTTGTTCCTTGCCAATGCCAGTTACCTGATCCAGTCCCCTGACCTGATCTGATCACATCACTCTAGCAATAGATGGCAAACAAAACTAGTGGCGAGCAGATTTACACGCACATGCTGACAAGCGTGCATCGCCACCGATCGAGCAGCTCACCGATCAATCCCCACGTGAAACGTCATGTCGTCTCACGTCGAAAGCACACGGCGCGGCCGAACTGCCCCGAAAGGAGCAGGGCGACAAGTCCGCCCTCGAAAGCTCGGTGACGAGGCGGCACCACCCCAGGCGTCGTCAAGGCCACCGCGCAGCCCCAGGGGCCGCCACTCGTCGCCGGCCGGCCTCGGTCGATCGATCGCCTGTCGCCACCTTGCCGCTGTTGCCCGTCTCACGAAAGACGCGGCCGCGTTCTGTTTGGCGTAGTCGATGAGTGGATATGTGGATGGCATAGCCCCGGCGTACGCGGGAAAACGAACCAGATCCTGATGTGTGATCGCGTTCGACGTGCACGTTACCACGCGGCCGCGCGCGTCGCTGTCCGCATGCCAGAACCGGGCGCGCACCCCGCCACCCCCCCTTGCCGTTTCTGGCGTCCCGTCGGCGTCGGGGCGCGACAGAGCTGTGCCGAATGGCCATTCTCGGACGGCCGGCCGGCCGGCCGGGGAGGAGGAGGAAAAGGCAGAAGAGTCCACTCGTCGTCGTCACCGATCGTATGCATCTAGACAAGCGTTCCGGCACTTTGGCACGCGCCTAACTCTCGTCCACCGAATGAATGGCTCGGGGCCTCGGGCGATCGATCAGCTAGCGTTCGGCGCCCGCGCGCTGCTCCTATTTATGCCTCACTGTGGCAGCCGGCGTCGGGCTCGCAAGTACTCTTTCCAAGTTCCAAGCTCTGTGTCGCCGGTTTGTTTCGATTCTGCCCCTGCCACCGCTGCGAGAGCATCGACGAGTTCCAGACGAGGTATGGCTCGCTCTGGTTCTTTGCATCTCTCCCATCTTCTGATTGATGCCCGGTTATTGCTTTTCTTGGCCTGCATCATAGAAATCAGTCATTTCAATTTATTAACCGGCTTATAAGTCATGCGTCTAGACGAGCACTAGAATAGTAGTACTGGTGCTACAGGGTTCGGTGACGTGAGCTTCGTTTATCTTCGCAGCCTTCTCAAGCATCGAGATCAACGCGATGGATGATTTTTCTATGATCAGAGACCACAGTATGCTACTTCAAGGCCACGGCATGTTCGGTGCTGAAGGATGCCTTGGTATCCGCAGCCCTTCAGGCGTTCTTTCGACCGGAGGCAAGCCCGTCCCAACACAAGGTGACTGGCCTGAGCTGGTCGGCTTCAACGATCTCGAGGCAAGCCTGAGGTAATAATCCGCTTGCCATGTTTACCATCAGCAACGCCACCGCTTTGTGACGCCTCAATAAATTTTTCCTCCTTTCATTTTCTGAAGAAATTTCGATCCAACAACGTTTGAGATAGGGAGCAATTATTTTGAGGACATGTTGTGGTCCTCAAATTGCTCACCACAAGCTCAGCTAGCACGGAACAGCTGCTCTTCTGACGATATTGATTTCTCAATCGATCGAAACGACAGCAACACTCTCAAGGTACTTAATTCATTCCTGATCACTTTCTCTACCCTTGGTATGAATTATGATGCAAAGGATTTCTATCAATTAAGACTAGCTTCTCTCGTCACGCCAAGAGTCAAACTTTGCCCTCATCAATAGGCAACATATCACAAGTCCAGATCATATACACTCAGTTGAGAAAAAAATTGAATTTTTTCTCTCTTGATGGATCTATGCAGGTAAAGACGACAAAAAACAAGAAACAGTCCATCAGAAATGGAGCAAGCAGTACTGGTACAGCTTCGAATTATGATGCACATGGCAGCTGCTTTTCCGGTCTTTCGACGGATGCCGAACTCTTCCTCCCGTTTCATGATCCAGCACCCGCGAGCCAAACGGGTGGCTGGGAGGGGCTAGAGGCTATTCTTCGCTCAAGTCCGGAAATGGGAGTAGTCCCAGCAGCATCAAGCACCATGTGCACCGATGGCTCGTCTACTTGTTGCTCATCAGGGCCGGACACCGTCACTGTTCATCATGTCCCTCGTTCTACGACGAAGACTAAGGACCCGTTCAACGGGGCTCCGGATACAATCCTGGAGGAGATGGCTGAAAATCCGCTGGACATGTACTTTCCTCCCCTGGCAACGTATGAAAAACAGCCTGAGATGTTGATGAGCGACACCACTTCAGCGCTGAAACATCGGTTTCCAGAAGAGTTTGCAGCAGGCAGCTGCGCTCTGGAGTGTGCAGAGTTACAGTTCAGTTCGGAGGACATGACCTCTGCGGCCAGATTACATGGGCAGCCTAGTCCGGCAGTGGTTCTTGATGCTGTGCCGGTGAAGGATCTCTCTTTTCGGAAGCTTCAGGACGGCATGAATCAGGTACAGACGGTTTGCAGTTACTGAATGGCAAAGCATTTCGTATCCTGATGCTGTCTTCCTTCTCGTCAAGTGAAATTAGTACTACTAATATACTTCAGTTTTTTCTATGCTTTTTATGTGCCACACAGCTTGATCTGGCGACAAGAGAACGCATAAGGGATTCCCTATACCGGTTGGCCAACAGGCTTCAACAAAGGCATTGTGTTACTGGCGCAAGTGGAGGACTCGGATCATCATCGGGTTCAAATAGGTACGCCTAATGCAACTTTGCTTGGATGCCATGCATGTTCGTGGAATCACTGTATCATGATCCACCATTTCAGGTCCTGAATATGTTTATAACGTTATTAGGTATGGCGGCAGGTTCGAATCAGGCAGATGGGGCGAGACGCAGACGAACCCCATGGATCAGTCAGTAGCACAGCTCCTTCTGCAGAAACCCTCTTACCGGAAGACTGTCCCGCCGCACCGTGCGACATAGTTTTCTCCACCAGAGACCCTATAATCGCCTCTTGCAAGTGCAAAGGACTCTCAAGGATTGTAGTACTTCTTCTGAAAGCCTGAAGCATGTAATATATGGTGATGATGCAGTATGGTCACTGACAATTTTGAGCACCTTATACCCAAGGGGATTCTGTGTAACTAGCAAACGTGTCCGTGCGTTGCAACGGGAAATATAACTTGCTGTATAATTTATCTAGATGATTTATAGTTAAAAATTTTTCTATTACATTGTGCTCTACCTCATGTATATATGAGCACAGGACCCCATGACATTTGTTAAATAATCGTCTATACATTTCATTCTCTCTTATATCTAACTCTAAATATTTTTTAAAATTGCATCGAACTCTAAATAGTTTTTTAGATTGCATCGTATGTTTAAATTCATCTTTAAACCAAATTTTACTAATCCGGGTGTCGGAGAAGCAGCAAGGCACGGGCCTTGACTTGAGGCCATGGGGACTGGAGATGCCACCGGGCTTCGAGAAGGCATGCCTTTCGGTGGTCGTGCCAATGCGGGCCCTACACCGCCGTTTGCTATGGGCATTGCCAAAGGGAGCTAGAGGGTAGGGAGGGAGTTGTGGGATTCATGGCGGGAATAGTGTGTCTCCTGTCATGGGAATGGGGTTCGTCACGGTTGTCGCGAATGCACCACCTAGGGGCCGCCCTGCGTGGATGGCGTTAGTTGCGTTGATGAAGCCCCGCTCAGATGTGTGGCGGCACGAGCCGCATCAATGAAGCCCCACCCTGACCTCCTGCTTCGTGTGTGCACCTTGGGGTAGTCGTGGTCACCGCTAGAAAGTCGCGCACGCAGTAGGGGGGTCATCTTGTGGGAAATGGCGGTATAAGTGCGGAGAAGGTGAGCACGCAGGGGAAGAAATGGATGAAAACCATCCTTTCGGGGCTTGCCTTAGAGCACCGGCAAATAGGTGCGAGTGGGTGCCTACCAATTTGGATGCTCGAGTAGGGGGCCCTTTTGGAGATGTGTTTTTAGTATGGACATTCATACTTAGCTATGATGCTTAAGTAGCAACTCTCTTTGGAGTTGCTCGAGAAAGCCGTAGAAGGATGAGCCGGGCTCTCAAACTTTGATGAGAGGGTGCGGAGCTTGTAGCAGTGATGATGACCGAAGGTGTGATTTGGTTGGGCCGTTCGACAAGGGGGTGCGGAAGCGAGCCTCTAGCGAGTGACGGCCGAGGAGGTGAGCAACTGGTTGGGCCGTTGAGAACAAGGATTAGACTAGGCTAGATGAAAATTATCGGGGTGTAGAGAAATTTGATCTTTTTAATATTACGACAAACAATGACCATAATGGTACATATCTGTTTTTGTTTTTGTATATATATGAAATTTAAAAGCTATATTTATCTATGATCACCATGATATATATCCATAACATAAGTTATTGTTAGCAATATTATATATCAAATTAAAATTAAATACAATCTTAGTATATTATTTCTTGTTTAAAAGCTCTATATTTATCTATGATCACCATGATATATATCCATAACATAAGTTATTGTTAGCAATATTATGTATCAAATTAAAATTAAATACAATCTTAGTATATTCTTGTGTTGTAAAGACAAAAATATTCACTCATACATATATACCATAACTTCAATTTTCAATGTTGTCCAATTATTTGATTAGTTAGAGCTGTTGATGCTCAAATTTGACATCGAGTATATATTTGTGTTTAGCAATTTTTGCCAAGAAATATATTTGGACAGGTATACGGAGCTGCTTTGAGATTACCGGGAATTTTGTCTACTTTCTAGAAGAAATTATCTGTTCTTTTGCGGAAAGTTTTTTTCTCTCACGTTCAAGTTGGCTGGGTCTCAGGAGGAACGTTTCCTCTGTCCAAAGTCCAAACTCTAGAGGCACAACGAGCATGCTTTGCAGTACCGTGAATAGAATCGAGTTCAATTGGATTACGTGCTGTTGTGGAGCTTGCATACATGCACGAAACAATTAAGGAAAAAGCAGAGTCCGGCAAGAACACGAAGTGGATTTTTTGCATGACAATTTACATGTGTGAGTTACGTTGGAAATTTTCTACATGATAGTGTATATAGGGCAACTCAGATGCACACCTGACCAATGGATTGGAGTTGGAGCCGGAATCCAAGTGTATTATGTCTGTTTGCTTATACGTGATCTTGATCAGCCGAATAGGAAAAGAAGTCTAAAGCAAGGAATTGTATCGATCTCTTAGTTGGACGAAAAAAAAGGTGGACGAAAGAAGAGGTGGACGAAAAAAATAGGCTGAAAGTTTTGCCTCTTTATTATTAGGTAGGTATAGATATACTTGGTGTAACACCCTAGGTGTTAATCATGTTTTGCATTGCATTGCATAAAGCATAAGCATCATTATGCATAATATCACAAGCATGTGGTAATGCAAGGACTATGTGTGCAATATAAATGTTTGATAAACAATCTCAAAAATGTCTTAGAATGCTTTAAAACCAAATATGAGATAGGGTTTATGTTGATCTTTTTGTAAAAAATGTGCTTCTATGGGACGAAAATGCTATTTACGCTTTTATCATGTTGCTAAATATCCCCAAAGTACAAGTACATGTTTTAATTACTTTTTGGAGTTAAACCTTAAATAAAAGTTATAGTATCAGTTATGTGCTACAAACTTTGTTTAAGGAGCCAGGGCCAATTCTAATCCTAGTATGCTCAAATAGTAGCCCCAATGTTGAAATTAATATGTAATTGGAGAAAAGACTTAGAATTTTCTAAGCCTTGTGTTTCAGCAATTAAATTTGTTTTCTAGGGCTGTTTTAAATAATTTTTCACAAATAAAATTCTGTAAACTAATTCACTGTTTGATAGTATAAGGTTTATACTTTGACACCATGCTAGTGGTTGGTTGGTTTGATGATTGATTGCCCATTAATTAATTGCTTAAAACTTGAACTTAGCATTTGCATTGGAATTACTTAAAAGAATTTTTCTGTCCCTGATTGCAGTTATCTTATTCAATAATTGGAGCTATGTAAAATAATTTTCCATAAACAAAACTATGCCAACCAGTTAACCATTTGTTAGTATAAAGTTTGTACTTTGATTCTATGCCATTAGTTGAGCTTGTTGATTCCTGGTTATTCTTTAATTAAATACCAAACTTAGCTAACCATTGTAATTATCCTTTTTCATAACTGAATTGAACTTTCATTTTTCTTTTAATGATGTGTAGGACCTTGTAGTTTGTAATTCAATGGGTTTTAGCTTTTGATCCCTTAATAGAAGTTGTAGCCCATCTATAGTAGTATGTCATGGATTGATTGGTTTGCAAATTAGTCACTTGAACAGAGAACTAGAAGGGGGAGAAAACCAGGGTTCAGTCGGGTTTTGGCAAGGTGACGCAGCAGCAGGCAAACCATGCACACCGCTGCCGTCGGCGTTGCCACCGTGCCCGCCACTGATTCGCCATCACTGCCACGCTGCGCTTGCGCTGGCCAGTGGAGAGTGGAGGAGTCGTGCGTCGCCCATACCGCCGTTAGGAAGTCCGCCAGCTCGCTGCCATCGCCTGTCTTCATTCACTGATCATCGGCGCCACTGCAACGGTCTCCCCGTGCCGCGCGCGCAGCCACGCCGTGTTGTCCGCGTGGAGGTGCTCGCAAGGCAGCTGGCTATCTCTCAGTGCTCGCCCATGCCCTTAAATAGCCCGCACCGGTCGCCGTTAATCTTTTTCTTTTCCTGATCATCGTCGGCCGCATTCGCCTCACCATCAAATTCTCCCTCGCTGCTTGATCACTGTTCAATTAATCTTGTAATTAGGCTCGCCATTTCCTTGCGCATCCGCCCGACCTGTTTGTGCAAGCCAAGGCTGCCCAAGTTGCTCTAGCACCGCCGTCTTCCTCGGCAACGGCCAGAGCGCCGCCGTGGAGACCTCGCACGCGGCCAAATCACTCCAGCGAGCCTCCCCCAATATCCCTGCAAGATTCGCCTCGATGCCCTGGAGCTCATCGACTATCTCCCTTGGTCGCTACCGCGAAGGACGCGCGGGAACGCTGCTCCGCCGCCGTGAGCGCGCCGCCGCGAATGTCTTCGCCGCGGTCAAGCTCCTATGCTTCACCTCCACCCCAGACAGCTAGCGTCTCAAGTCACGGTGAGCACCCTGAATCTATCCCGAACTCCAGTTAGGCCAATTAGAGGCCCTAGCAGCCGAACCACTGCTGCTCCGCCGCACCGGAGAACTACCGTGCCGCCATGGCCGACGCTATGCTCGAGCCAAGCCCTAATCCGCGTGTTTAACCCCACAGGTGGATGTGCCAGGTCTTGGGGCCATAGTAATGCCATCCCCGCCGCCAGGCTTGCCGCCGGCGAGCTCCACCGGCCCGGCACCGCGCACCCCCACCCGGTTTAAACGGGAGAAGGGAAGAGTAAGGCAGGGGCCGGCTTGGGCCGTTCCATGCCGACTTGGGCCGTATTGATGGCCCAGGTTTAGTAGGCCGCGGTATAAATGAGGCTTTCCTTTTTCTGTTTGTTTTCAGAATTGATGAATACTATTAGAATTTGTTTATTTCATGTACAAATATATAGAGCCCCTAAAATCATGATAATTTGTGTGTTGGTTCTATGTGATGTTATCTAACTAGGAAAAATATGGAACTCTTAAAATAAGTAGTTTCTGGATGTTTAAAAATTAGGCTTTGTAATTACAAAATGATAGCTCCATGATTTTTCTAGGCCAATATAATTATCCAAAAATTATGAAATCTGTTTTGCCACTGTTTTATGATAAATTCAAACTCCACAAAAAGTTTGAGATTATTTTGAAGATGTTTAATTTTATCCTTAGTTATATATTTATCAATAAAGGAGAATAAGACAATATGGTTAAGCCTATGTATATTTTTTGAATGTTGCAAATGATCACTATGCCATTTTAACTTTGTGATGTGCTGTCTATAATTAGAGTACTTTAACTGGTTAGCTAATGACTTATAAATCCATGTCACGGTTGCTAGGGTTAATGGCATACATAATTATATTGTTTTCCTTTTTAAGTAAGGTAACCATATGATGCTTTGTGTTAACCATGTGATGCTTTATGTTACCTTTTGAATGGAATAAAGACATTGGATTAAGTAAATCCCACTGATCCATGGCTTAGTTATGTTTTAACCAATGAACATGCTAATCACTAGTATAAATAAATAAATTGTTAATTAGGGAAGAGGTTAACTGGACTTGGGTGATTTTAGCAGTTGAATGAATACCTAGGAATGCACCCTCTTTGCTGTTCCTAGGCAATTTGGTTGCCTTGATTGATTGCTTTAATTAATTGATATACATGCCACCTACAAATAGGTTTACTAACTAGAAAGCCTAAGTAAATGTTTGTTTAGCTTATGCTATGCTGCTGCCATGTCTCTGTGTTCAATTTTAATTAATTATTTCCAATCTTGATAATCTTTGTATACATAAGAGATTCAGTTAGTGGCTTTGGGAATGTAAGTTCATCATGGTTAGAGTATCTTGAAATTAGATTAAGTAAGATCCAACTTTAAAAAAAAATAGTGCTTCGCTAATTAATTGATTAATGGTTTGATGCTTCTTTGCTATGGTTTTGGTTATGTACTCCCTTCTTTGCGATAAATATATATACCCTACTATTTTAACATGATGAATTATTGGTTGTCCCTAAGATGCTATAATTGGATGGTTGATGACTTGTTATTTTGTGTCATGCTTGCTAAAGTATGTAAATATGTATACATGTGTAGCTTTTAAACATATAAGGACTCGTGTAACTTTGGTTGATTGTAACCCCGGGATCATGAAACCCTAATGATCCTCGGCAATCATCTTGTTAAATAATAATGGTCATGATAAACTTGTTGTGATTAGTCAAAGATTGTGTGCAACTTGTAGTAGAAACTTCTCTAGAGAGGAGATATGCACCTACTCTGTATAGAAGTTGAAAATAAATAATATTTATCTTTCTTTAAACAAATCTGATAATACAGTGTTGTCATCAGAGAGAGAATTGCACACATAGAACCTTATGTAGTTTTCTTTTGTTATCCGAATAGATTATTTCATCATGCATCATATCATGCATAGCATTAAGCATGCATCATTTCATTACGTGTAGTGCACGTGAGAGAAGAAGGATCACGATGATCAAGTTCTGAAGAAGGTTTGTGAGGATCCAGTTGCGATAGGGTGATTCCACGGAAGATGTTGATGACAAAGATTAACCGCTAACCTTCCCTGCAACACAGGCAAGCCCCGGAGCATGACCCATTCTCTTTGTTTTACAAATACTTTACTACACCTTAAGTCTAGTGTAATGTGCATTAAGTAAATAGGAGTTGGTTGAAACTGTTGTTGCATGATCACCTTGATCTATAGTTATGTTCAAATACTATCCCACTAGTATGTGTAGGACGCTTTCTCTAAATGCTTAGCCATGCTTAGACCGGTAGAAGTCGGGTGATTTCCTATCATCCGCGAGATATAGGATGGTTACTTGATACTATAGGATATATATGTGCTATCCTTAAATCATGAGGTGGTTAATAATTGGTGACCGGACGGGATTCGGTGTTGGTGAGACTACAGGACATGGAGGTCTTGTATGTCTATATCTTTTCCGTCTGTGTCAATTAAGGACCGTACCGTATTCTGGATCTAGGTGTGAGATTGAACGTACCTTCACATAACAGCCGAATAACTCGTTTCGACTGTGAAACCGATTAGCTCGTTCGAGGTAGATTTTGAACCGTTAGCATTACTGGGAGGAGAGCATACGTTATGAGGGGACTGATCCAAAATCCAAAGAAGCAACTACAAGGCCACGGGTCGTTGGGGTACCGACCGGTGAGGATCGAGGACCATGAGTTTTGCGGCGGTTCAATCCTATCTTTCGAATAGAGTGAACGGTGATTAGACGGTGAGGTACACACTCGTGCGGGGTGTGTGATACGGGCTTTACCCCACCGGGTGTAATCGATTGAATCGCCGTCTCTCCCGGATAGTGAGAAACTCATGCCCGAGGTAGACGTAGTAAGAAACGGAACATCGAATGATGATGGAAGGATTATGGTTGATATCCCATTATTGAGGACAATTTTCGCGAATCAAATTATATGATATAGAAAGGTGCTAATATAGTTCTAAGTAGCTCAACATTAATCTTTGCTACTAAAACTTAATGTAAGGGATTACATTAGTAAGCTTTTTTTTCGCAAATGATGCTAGCCATTAAACTCCACACATATAGCCTATCATGATCTTTGGTGTCTTTTATTTCTTCTCCCTAAACGGGTAAGTCTTATGGAGTACAATTGAGTACTCGGGGTTTATCCCCCCCCATTGCGGTGTGAATTCCTTTGTTTGCAGATGGTGTTAAAGCCGGTGGGCACGGCTACTCCGTATTATGTTTCTCACCTACACTTCACCGGAGGGTGTCACTTAAGCTAGCAATATGATTTAAACTTTTAATTTGGTAATCATTTCTAAACTATGTTTTGTTGTAAACCGATTTGAAACTAAACTTTTATTCATTATTCCTTATCCTATTGTAATAACTTTTCTGCTGCGAACTCTGAGTATGTGATATGTATTTGCTTAATCGAGTACGATTCTGGTTGTAAGTTGATTTACCAAGGTCCTTCGTGACTCTCGACAGACTACCGGGTTTATGTACGTGATGGCATGTGCGTGTCAACGTGATTAATGGAGACAGTCATGCTTGATCGTATATAAATTTGTAACACCCCCGGTGTTACGTTAGCCTAAACTTGCCATGTCATCATCATCATTGCATGAGCATTCATAATTAGAACACACTAATGCAAACAACCAAAAGGAGTTTATTTAATTCTAGGGTTGTTTAAGCTCCTTTACATTTCATGTGTATGTGTACACCATTTAAATCTCACTTAAGTGCTTAATCAAGTTTTTAAAAGTGATCAACTAAAAGCAACCTTGGTGTGTACAAGTGCTTGGCTAACCCCGACTTACACCCTAACCAAGTTTTGCAAGTCAAATGATGCAGAAGCAAGAATCAAAATTGAATTGAATCCGAATCCCAAACCCTAACCCTAGTTGGTTAAAGTGTTGGATTTGAATTTCAAGTTCAGTTTTGAGGAGCTAACCATAATTAATTTTCTAAATAAAAGTTGCTAAACTTTGGTACCATTTCAAAGTATGAAGTTTGTACTTTGAAAGTGTGCCATTGGTTGGGTTTGAAAAGTACCACAACACCATTAATTAATTGCCCAAAA
Source organism: Chrysopogon serrulatus (assembly GCA_015844335.1). Taxonomy (NCBI): domain Eukaryota; kingdom Viridiplantae; phylum Streptophyta; class Magnoliopsida; order Poales; family Poaceae; genus Chrysopogon; species Chrysopogon serrulatus. Next base: position 41,835 of record JADLZL010002172.1, read on the forward strand.
ATCCAATTTGAAAATCCTTTTCAAAATCCACGAAATCCAAAGTGTTTTGCCCCCTTCTAAATTTCATCTCAAAATATTTAAAATTTGGGAAACTCCAAAAATACAGTTTGTGCATCTCTTTGAGCTCTACAACTTTGGTATATAAAGTTTTTCAAGTTTTTGAATAAAATTTAAACTAATTTCAAAAGTTCTCCAAATTGGGAATAGCCCCTTTTGCATTTTAAACTCAATTTCAAAAATTATTCAGTTTCATGAAAGACTTTCTATATGAAAGTTGTAGATCTTGTTAAATGGAACAACTTTTATTTTTAGAGATTTTCATCTTTTACTCAAAAATTAAAAGTAATTTTGAAATCCTTAAAATTAAGGTTTTGCCCCTGTTTTTTGAATTTGAAATGCAAATTCAAAATTTATTTGGAATTTGACCAAACTTTCTTAATAAAAGTTGTAGAGCATGAAATTTGGGGCAATCTGTTTTTTGAAGATTTTTGAGTTCAGTTCAAAAGTTGGGAGTAATTTGAAAAAGGGGGAGGAAAAGATCTCTGTGCTACAGTGTTCAACAGGGGGGGTGCCACCTCGCCGTGCCCATGCCGGCTGGTCGCCGCCGCCGTGGCCGTTCCCGCACCTTCCCGGCTTTCACGCGCCACCACCCACCTCAACCTCGTCGTCGCGAACCTGCCCTCCACCTCATCACATGCATTGCCCTATAAAAGCGAGACGCCCGGCCGTCGGCGTCTCTTTCTTTTTCCCCCACCGCCCGTTGAACCGCCTCGCTCGCCCCGCGGCAATTCACCGCCACCTTAGCACCTCGGTCAATTGTGCTCGCTGCAGCGCCCCAACATCCTTGCGCATCCTTGAACAATTCTCGGCGCTTGACATCATAGAAAAGCCTCGCTCAAAGCGCCTCTTCTTCCTCGCGGCCGGCCGACCCGAGCCGCCCGACGCCCCTGCCGCGCCGAGCACCGGAGTCACCGGAACGCCGCCACTCCACCGGTTCGCGCCGCCACGATCCGCTCCGTCGTGAACGCCTGCGCTCCGTCTTGTCTCGGCTAGACCAACCCAAGCATCAAGTCGTGGTGGCGTCCTCTTGCGCCCCTACCCCGGGGTCTTGATCAATCCGAGCTAGTAGCGGCTCAACGCCGTTGCGCCACCGCCGCCCAGTTCACCGAGCCGCCCGCGGTCGTCGCCATGCATGCTCCGGTAAAGGCGCCGTAATCGTATAGTACCTTGCCGTGTTCGCCTCGGTGAGAGGAGTCTGTTGGTATAGTTAGTTGCGTCGGGGAGGCCGCCCGGACAACGACGCCGCCCGATCTCTGTCCGGCCGGAGAAAAAGAGAGAGGGGAGGGGGCAGCCGGGTCGCGTGTCGGTGAGAGAGAGAGAAGGCAGCAGGGATGGGGGGCCTTGATAGCTGGCCGCATGGGAGTTGGGCATTGTTGGGCCGGATCGGGCCGCACGGTGCCCCGAGGGAAGAGGAGAAAGTTTTTCTTTTTTCTAAAATGAATTTTTATTCTACGATTTTCACCTTTTTTGCTATAAATTCATTTGGGCGTTAAAAATAAAATAAAAATATGTGTGTGCTCCCCGAGTAATGCTCTGTTTAGGAAAAATGCTAACCCCTGGTTTTCGGTAACTTTTGTTTACAATGAAAAATTTGCTCTTTTAATTAATAAAGGCAACTTCTATGTTTTTAATAATTAAAATATGAGTCCAAAAATTATGAAATTTGTTTTGTGTGCTAATTAGATGATGATGATCTTAATTATGAAGTTTGATCATGTTTTGACTAATTTTTGTATTATGCTTAATTAATACCTTAATTAATTAATATTTAATTAGTTAATTCCTTGATTAATTAGGGTTTAATTAATCTCCAATTAGTAAGTTAATTAGTGGCTTTCAACGACTGTAAAAATGGTTAATAAAGTAGTAATTAACCTTAATCACTATTAGCGTTGCTTGATTTTGGGATTGAGTTATGACCCTAGGTCATTAACCCTAATGACCTTCGGCATTTCATGTTGATTGTGTATCGTTAGTCCGTTAAGTCGTCGACGCTTAGCTATACCTTCTTAGTGCAACTATACCGTGAAGGAAAGTTGTACTCAAAAGAGGTTAACAATCATTACATCATTATCGCATGCTCTTTCATTTACTGCATCGTAATCATGCATCTCAATTGTGTAGTTGATCCGACCCCCGTCTCTGAGGAAGGTTATCAGTGTGAGGAGGTTGGTCCTGATCTCGGCAGTGTCATCGCTAAACCTAACTTCATCGAGCCCCAAGGCAAGCCCCAGATACATACAAACCCGTCCTTGTATTTCGAAAAGTTTTTATGATTTCATGTGATGATACAATGCATTAGGTATAGGAGTTGTGTGATATCCTACTTGGATGCATTTACCGTACCTTGATATATTATCCTAGGATACCTGTTTTGATTTCGAAAATGCTTAGTATACGCTTCGCCCTGCAGGTGGCATAGGCTTTATAAATAAAATGTTTTCAAAGTGTGATAACCTTATCCCCGTGGGGGAAGTTACGAAAACTTGATGTTACTTGTTGGTATCCCTTCACTTTGATCGGGTCAAGGGTGCGCAACAAGAGCATGATGATGAGAAAGTCGAGACGTCGGTGGAGTGACTTGCATCAGGAAGGGCTAGTGCCCTGGTGTAGTGTCATCCACTTATGTCGGTTAAGGACTGTCCGTTGTTTGGCGCTGGGATCATGAGGTTATTGGATAGTACTAGTCGCATGCTAATGGCGGTAAGCTCCCTTGTATGATCCATACGAGAACGGACAACCGGGACGGGAAGTAGCGTGTACCCATACTACGAGTGCACCCGTCGACGGTTGTGACTGACGGCGTAGGGAGATGGTGTACTGTACTCTCGTGGCTAGGGCCCGTTCTGGTCTGGAGAAATGCAAGCGCGAGTTGATGTATGTGAGATGTTCGGTCCTGCATACATCGTGTGGCTAGGAAGCCCCAGCTGGGTATATAAAGCGATTCGAATCGTCATTGCTCCACGATATGGGAGACTTGATCCGAGTCCCGACATCGTAGTAATAATGAAAGTGTGAGAATGAAAGTTTTGGAATTCGGCATATGTTTGACAAGTGATTGTTATAGTAAGGACTGGCTTAGTCTCTTTTCGCAAAAGGGTGTCTTTTGATCTTGCTAAAGCCTCACCTTGATTCCCATTAGCCAGCATTCCTGAGTCTTCTCCAAATTTTTTTTAGTCGGGTAAGTCTTGCGGAGTACTTTTTGTACTCAGGGTTTGTTAACCCCTGTTGCAGGTGAACCGCATGAGCAAGTGTGCTATGGCCCTTGCTGCATGACGGTCGTTGAAGAAGCGTCTGACGAGGAATGAATTGAGTGGCCTCTGGCAGGGCACTTTCGTTGTGTGGTTTGTAATTAAGTTATAGAATGGTACTTCCGCTGGTTTGTAATAATGACACTCTGGTTTGTATAAGTTTGCAAAAGGTTTGTAAATTAAGTTATTGTAAGTCTTCTGCTACTCTGGTATTTGTGTATGAAAACTGTTGTAATACTGTGATGTCTCTGTAAGTATCGATCCTGGAGTAATCGTGGTTTATCGGGGATCCACCCGACGGAACGTTTTAAGTTATGTGGTGTACAAGCATAGCCGTCAGAGGTCTTAAGGACAATGTTAGGTGCTTGTGGGCCATATAATTTAGAAGGTTCTGCCATAGAGGGTATCAGAGCGGTATTTACAAAGATACTCACAGTATTACTTTTCAAAAGCTTCAAAATGTTTTGGATCCAAAAGTTAAATGTGGTTTGGTCCAAATTGCTTCTGCTCCGTCTTAATTCTTTCTAGTAGCCTTTCTAGGTGCTATTTAAAAGAGTCTTAAGCGGAGTATCATGTTGTTTTCTTTTTGCCCTATATTATTAAAAGGATGCTTATGTTACTTTAAAAAGTCTTTTGCTTGATCCGTACGTTTGATCATGCATCATGTGTAATTCACATGTTTAAACTTGTATCCCCGTTAAAAAGTGGTTGGCTAAGTAAAATCAATCATATTCTTGCTAGCCCTAAGGATTTCAATCTTATAGGTCCTATCTATTCTTCCTATAGAATGTCATGTGGCTAGTTTGTGTTAATGCTTGTGAATAAATATGATCTTGTTTACAACAGATGTCTGACCATACTAGCGCTGGTTCTTTACATGAGAGAGGTGCGGTCCCGCATGCACCACCAGCACCCCAGTCCTTGGCTGAAGCTGTGGCAGCTTTAGTAAATGCCACCACTGAGAATTCCCGTCTGTTGCGGGAAATGGGTCAGCAAAATCAGAATGCACCATATGAGAATCGTGGCCGTCGTAATCACGACGAGATCACGTATGTGGACTTTACAGAAACCCGTCCGCCAGTTTTCACTAGGGCCGAGGAACCCTTAGAGGCTAATGATTGGCTTCGTATCATAGATCAGAAGTTTGACTTGTTAGAGGGTTGTCCAGACCTTGTGAAACCCAAATTTGCCACCCAACAGTTGAGAGGCCCTGCATCTGCATGGTGGGCAAATTTCCTCGCACGTCAACCAGTCGGACACCAAATTACTTGGAATATGTTCCGAGATGCCTTCCGTCAGCATTTCATTCCTGACGGGGTAATGCAAGCAAAGCTGGAAGAGTTTCTAGCATTGAAGCAGGGTGGTCGAACAGTGGTGCAGTATGTGAATATGTTCAGTCATCTATCACAGTATGCCCCTGAGCATGTGGACACTGACAGTAAGAAGAAGAAATGTTTTGTTCGGGGTTTGAAGAGTGATGTTGAAACTCACCTTACTGCCAACCCAAATGCCACCTTTTATGAGGCCGTGGATATTGCGATCTCCTATGAGAGATCCTTGCTAAAGCAAAAGAGTGAAGAGCGGCGTGCTTCCTCTAACCTATCTGGTGGAATCTAGAAACGCCAGAAGGTTATATTCCATCCTACTCAGCAAAACCACCAGCCATCCCGCTATCAACAGCACCAGCAAAGCCACCAACCCTATTACTACTCACCACAGCAGCAGCAAGCCCACAGGCAACAGGTGTACACTCACCCTGCTGCCCCAACCTATCCACAACAGCTAAATACCCAGGGCATTCGAACTCCTACTCCACCAGCTCCCAGGCACCGTCCACTGGTAGAGGTCCCTGTTTTAACTGTGGAGAGTCCGGACACTTCATTCAATATTGTCCTTATCCAAAGGGGAGTGATCCCAACTTCCAGCAAGTACCTGGTAGCCAGCAGTACCAGAATCAAGGCAGGGGTAAACAACAGTATGTGTAACATCCTAGGTTTTCCAAACACCAAAAATCTGAACTTTTTTAAAAATTTTCCTGCAACGTGTGAATCATGTGGTTGATAGGTTGAACCTAGGGCAAACGCAGGAGGAACTGCTATCGAAACGATGCATTCATATAGTTTTGATTGTAGGAGAGTGCTTGTGCTTTTGTGTTGGGTTTGAGTTTTGAGTTTTGTTAGAGTTTGGAGTGCACAAATCCATGGCTAACCTCTCTTAAATAACTCCCAAACTCCGTGAACCCTACTCAAACCCGAGAGTCATCAAAAGGGAAATCCCTTTTCCTTTTTATCAGGACTCTCGCCATCCTTTTCAAAGCAACCCTAAACCTAAATGGGAAATCCCAACTCTAATCCTCTCAATCACCTTTTGTTTCTGCACAAATTCTCCGTGAATTCTTCTCAAATCTCCTTTTGATTCATGGTCATTTTATCCCCTTGAATCCTTCACAAATCATCATAATAATGGGAATAGGAAAAATCCATTCCCCTTCCTCTCTTGGGCGAAACCCTCTCTCCTTCCTCCCCATCCCCCCTCTGGCTGGCCCTGCTTGCTTCCCCAGGCAGCCCGCTCGTCCTCCCTCCATCCCTCGCGACCCACGCGCGCGCCACCTCCCCTTCTCGGCCCGGCTTGGCCCCTTTGCCTTTGCCTCTCTGGAACCCTAAGGGAGGGGCGCTCCCAGGAGCGGCCGCCACCGTCGTCTTGGCCAGGCGCTCGCTGGCCCATGCCACGACAACCGTGCACGGTGCCACCGGGATGCGCACCACGCGTCCCCATCGTGGCCGCAGCGCCCGGAAGATGTCGGCTCCACCCCTAAACCCTAGCCGTCGCGCCTATAAGAAGGCACAGCCGCCGCCGCCGGTCGTTTTCCTTCTCTTCTGGCCCTTCTTCCCTTCCCAGCGCCGCCACCCTCATCCTTCCTCCTCTCCTCTCGCCCGAGCACCACGCCCGGCTGCCGCTCTCCCCTCGCCGGTGCTGCACCGGACAGCGGTGACCGCGCGGTCGCCATCGCCAACGGGCGCCCGGCGCGTCGTGCGCATGCGCTCCGCGTGGCGGCTGCCTCGCCACGCCATCTGCCGTGTCACCCAGCGCGGCTCTGCCTTCGCCAAGCCACCGCCCGTGCCCGACATCATCGCGTCTGGAACGCCCGGAGAACACCACCGTGCCGCCCGGCGGCGCCACGACCAGTTGGCAACCCAAACCCGGCGCAGCGCGCCGTCCCGCTGCGATGCGCCGCCGCGTCGAGCCCCACGCGCGCCGACACCCGCGCGCTACGCCTCCTCGCGTCGGCGTCGTGGCGTGCAGCGTCCGCCGTCGTCCGAGCCTCCTAACCCGACGCCGCAACACCGCTGCGGAGCAGCGCCACCGGGCGTTACGGCGCTGCGCCAACGTCGCCACCGGGCGCCGCGGAGCGCCGCACCACGCCATCGCTGCCACGCACCGTGTTACGCTTCCACGGCGTCACGCCCGGTGCGCTTTGGCGCGCACCACCTCGTCGACACCGAGCAACCGCCCACGCCACGTTACGCTCCACGGACCACGACTCCGGCGGCGGCGCCTTAGCCCCGCCGCGTCGAGCACCGGCGGCGAGTCTACAGCAACATCGCGCCGTCACCGCCCACACCCGGGGCGCGCGGCCGCCCGCTGTCCAAAGCGCGCCACCAGCTCTTTGCTACTGCTCCAACGTACTCCCTCGTTGCCGCCGGTGAGCCTTCCCAAAGTTCAAAGCCTACCTTATGCATTGCAGTGGGCACCTTGTCTGACGTTGGCCTTTGTGCCATGGTTCTATACCCTACAGGAGTGCCGCCGGCAGCAGCTGCTAGTGCCCGGCCAACCCTGGCCACGTCCAGCCACTCTCGGCCAGTGGTAGCCAGCCACGGCCAGCCACAGCCAGCTGCTGCTGGTCAGCAGCAGGCCAGAGCTGGCCAGAGGTGGCTGCGGTATGGTACAGCCGGCCAGCAGCCAGCTAGAGCTGGCCAGGGGCTACCACAGCTGGCCAGGGCCAAGCCCGGTTGGCCATGGTCCTCCCGCCACTTCGGCGTCGCCGTGAAGCCCCTGCCCGGCCTCGCCCTCTTCCTCGACAAGGTCGAACCTTGAAACCCCTGCCGACGCCAACCTCGGCGTCGGCAAGACTCCCGCATTTTCATTCATGCTCACCCATGTCGCATTTCATCTTTATCTGTCTATCTATGCCTGCGCCGTGCCTTCGTGCCGGTCTCTCTTGTGCTATGGATATGTGTACTCCGCCTGTGGTAGTCATGCTGATTTAGTTCTTGTGTTGTGAGGTTGCCTCTTGTGTGTTATGTGGTGATTGCCTGTGGACCGAGCCTTAGAGCCGGTTGGGAGCGAGTGACGTGTGTTCGAATGTGCGATCGCGAGTTCGTCTCGCCATGACCGTAACGCCGAACACATTCCTTCTCTCGTGCTTTTAGTTGTCTTTGTCATGCTACTATTGTTGCGACCTGATTTGGCCCTAGGACATGGTCACCAGGGACTTAGCGATGCGGATATTACCCGTATATGATGAGCCCCTCATGACCTAGTCTAATGGGAGATGAAATAGGAAGCAACAGTTGTGATATGATGAGGGCCAACTTGTGTAGGTAAAGCTTATGGCCGCGAGTCATCTCGCCATGACCATTGGGCTCTACCTCTTTCCCCTCTCTTACTTACTCTTTTCCAAACCACCTCGTATGCTTGTGCCATGTAGACCATAGCATTCCTTCGGATCTAGCGGTGACAACCGCATCGCTATGGACCCTAGGAATAGCATTGTGCCGCCCTAGTAGCATGGAGGTTGTGGTGCCCTACGAGTTGGCGTGAATTGCGGAACCGTGCGAGACTTAGGTCTCTTTTCCTTCGACCGCCGTCCATTACCATGACGAGTAGGTTGGGAGAGCATGGGACCATTCTACTATTTTGCTCACCTTCGAATCTCGCTAATCCAGTAGGGCGTGGATCAAATCTCTTGTTCCACCACCTTCGATCAGTGACTATCGCCATGTCACGTGGACCGAAGTGCCGTGGAACCAGAGTTTCCTTTTCTCATTTATCCGTGTTTGTTACTGTTCTTTGATTGCCTCTTGTTCTATTCCTTTGATTTCTATCGATCGCAATGGCGAGTGAATCAAAGGAGGTGACCTCGTTTTTCCCTCTTTGGTTCTTTTGTACTTAAGCCCCTAGTATGCTTGTATCTCTAGAGACCAAAGCATTCCTTAGGTTCTCGCGGTGACAACCGCATCGCTAAGACCCTAGGGAATGTCTTAAGTGCATTTAGTGCACCTTGGTCGAGGTACCCTACTAGCGGGTTAGGCACTCGTTTCCCATTGAGCGTCACTCTCTTCCGATGCCTCGTCTCTCGCCATGGCATGGGCATTGGAAGGAGTGGATCACTGCCCCCTTTCTTTTCTCTGCATCCCTTCCTCCCCATTAGCCGCTCTGTTCGATCCCGTCCTTAACCATGACGATCGGATCAAAGACCGGGCTGACACTTTTAGTTAGCGAAGCCATGATCTATGTCCTGTTCTCGGACCCATGCGAGTCGACCCGATCGACCGTTGGAAAACCATCCTCGTCGAGGATGTGACCGAGACCGTGACATGGATGTGCCTAGCTAACTCTCTTTATCTCTTCCCCTGTTTTGCTACTCGCTTCTCGGCTCTCGACGTTGTTGTGTCGTCTGGGTCGAGAGGGCATGTAGCCACTCCTCTGTTGTTCGTGTTCCAATCTCTTTTGCTACCGTCGCTACCATGACGGGTAAGCCAAGGAGCCTGGAACCAAGCCACAATTCCTCTATTTCATGTTAATTGTTCTTACTCGAAATCCTATATAGTAGTTGTGACGTGGGTTAAAGGCCGCAAGGGCCAAACCCTGCTGTTTCTATTTCCCTTTTCTCTTCTACTTGTGATCCTTCGGTCCCCGCCAACTTCCATGACGTCAGGATTGGGAGGTCGCAACCGTGGTGTTTGGTTAAGTTAAGCTAGGATCAAGGCCTCTTCTTTTGAAGCCGTACAGGTCGACACGATTGACCTAGGAGGTACTGGCTATTTCGAGGCCCCGATCCGAGCTTATGCTTAGCAAACAACCACTTCTGTTGTTTAGAGCCCGAAGATCAGACACTCTCCGCGAGGGCTAAGTCTCCCAATGCTTATTTGGAGTTATCTGGTTCGTTCTGTACCTTGTTGCCTTTTTGGAGGAGTATTGGATTTTGGGTTTGGGATTGATTGCTCTTTTGCCTTGTTTGTCGCTATACCGAGGTAGTTGCATCGCGATGATGATGGACGGATTGGAGATCCACTTTGGAGGGAGGAGACGTGAAGGGGCAGGCTGGATATGGATGACTATGGATTGCTATAAATAGGTGCCACGTCCCACCCAACCTCGTAGAATCCTATTAGACATGCAATATGTAGTTGCTAGTGCTTTACCTTATGCAAATAATTGTGATAGGATGCATGGTAGATTGCTTGATAAGCCATTACCTTGACGCAACCTTTCCCCTGCACACCCATTTGCTAGGATAGACGCTTCGCCCACATCATGATATTTGCTACACACTTACTCTACTTATACATGCTTGTGTGTGGCTAAGGCACATGGTTCCATAAACTGGACAATTGGGGATAACTTGGGAGAGTTCTTGGCGTGTGTCTTGGGTGTGTGGTGAGGGTTGTGTCGACTAGGCAGGAACTACGACGAGTCAGGGGACAAGTTTTGCTGGAGAGTGTGATCTGGGCACTCCCTATGTTAGAGAGTACCTGTGGCGGGTATATGTGATGTGAGAAGGTTCCGGGGAGGAGTGTCTTTGTGGGACGAGTCCTCGGAACAGGAGGTGCCGTCAAGGCACGGGGCATCGGGCCCCAAGGTGAAGATGTCCTGTCTAGTCAACCCTAAGGACTGGTATGTCTTGTGAACCGGTTCATAGGACCCCTTCGTACACACCACTCGTCCCTGATGGGCGGGGTCCGACTTGACGACTAGCTGGCCCCCTGCTGCTACTACTAGGTTGGTAGGTGATAGTGTAGGGAGGTACGGGTGCCAAGACCCACACCCTCCTAAGACAGCGTGGTATCCACTGGGATCCGGTACCACGTCTCACAGTCTCAGCGTGCCGGTGGATCTCCGGGGTGCCCCAGAGCTGAGTGGTAGAGTGGCATCAGGCCAGTTAGGCGGCAGCTTGGTATCAGCCTAGACGAGGCATCGTCGATGATGGTGATCTTGTGGTTCCTGGTGTACACGCTCTGCAGAGTTGATCGATCTATACGTATAGCCGTGTCCACGGTCATGGACATTCCTATGATCTACGCCTCACTTGATTAGTGAGTGGAGTCCTTTTCTCATCTCTCCGTCTGGGTGTTGTTGGATTTCCGGCTTAGGCCGTTGAGGCAAGGAGGAGCGGGAGTCTTCCTTGCCGACTAGAGAGTGAGAGTGTGGTGAGATGTGTGGATGTGGTTGTGGACGTGGATGTGGATGGGTTGATGGATGTGTGGATGAGATGGGTTAAAACTTGGTGAACTATATTACTTTTATATTATGAACTGACATAGGAGAACTACAGCCAAATATAGGCCTTTTCTCTCTACCTTTGCATTCCACTTACCACATAGCAAAGTTAAGCATAGGGTGGGAGCTAGTGGCCAGTACAAATCGTACTGATAAAGTTGAGCAGGTTTGGTACCCGAGGAGGACTACGATGACAATGGAGCTGGAAGAATTAGGTGGTCTCGTTCCTACACTCAAGTTTGGTTAAGGAGATCAAGTCTACGCCCGCTGATACTCTACCCCAACTCTAATGATTCTCCGTGAAGGAGGAGCCTTCACCCGCTACGACGCTACGTCTACTCTGATGTTGATCCGCGTGTGTGTTTATCGTTAGAATACGGTGTACCTAGGTGTGTTGCAAGTGTTGTAATACTCTGTAACTTGTACCTTTTCATGATGTATGAACTGTGGTATCAACTGTAAATGATGTACTCTGTGGATTTCCCTTCGTGGAAATCACGGGTCGTTTCAGTTGGTATCAGAGCCATACTTGACTGTAGGACGAGACCTTTGGACCAAACACTAGTATGGAAGCCAAAACTCCTGGTTGTTATAGGTGCTAGAAGTGAAGACAGTTGTTTCTCCCTCCTCCTTGAGTTCTGTTGCTTTCTGACCACCCGGATATGAGAAAATGACCCTTAGGAATCACTCCCTACTTCTGCCCACGCTAGATCGGTAGATGTGTGAGACTTTGAAGGCATAGGAGTCGCCTTAAGTCAATACTATGCATATAGAAGTTGTATTGCTGCCTGATTGCTTGGATCTTGTGTTGTTATGCTTTTTATGCCTCTTAATGCCTGAGTGTAAATTATAGGGATTATTCTGTATATGTGACTCCGGAAGCCTGGGCAACCCAACCAGCCTAAACCCAAGGCCGACATATTATTAGATAGGTAAACCCGCTAAACGGGGCCACACATAGGAAGTCAATGCATCAAAATTTTGCCAAATCCCTCTTCAAAACTGTTTTCCGGTCCTTGGAACCAAACTTCTTTTCACAATCGCCTCTTTACCTTGAAAAGTTCTTTTCATAAAAAAAATCAGTTTTTATTTCAAAAGGAAAAAATTTTAAAAAGGTTTTAGAAAGGTTCTCCTTTTCGAAAGAAAATGGTTTCAACTCCTGTTTCAGGACCCGTTTTGACTTCCAAAGTCGTCTCCAAACAGTTTGAAAATCGGTTTCTCTTTCAAAAACATGCTCCAAATTCGCTTTCAAAAGCAAAACTTTGTTTTCCAATCAAAGATCTTTTGGCTCGATTTTGTTTCAAAAGCTTTGATTTCACCTTGTGAGCCAAATTTCCCCTTTTTTGAGCAACCATCCTTGATTTCAAATGTGTTTTACAACCGACTTTATAAGACAAAATTTCTTCGAAAAGATTTTTGTTGCCAATATTTTAAAAGCTATTTTTACACATCAAAATGTGCTTTTCGAATCCGATTTCAAAAGTGTTTTCTCAAGAATCAAGTTTATTTATGAAAGCTTTTACCTTTTAACTTGAAAAATGATTTCAACCAATTTCAAAACTTATTTTGTTTAATGCAAGCAAAAAGGAAGCAATGATTTGTTTTGGAAATGAATAAAGCTTTCAAAATCTTTTTGGCTTGTACTCCTTTTTAGAAAGTGTTTTACCAAAACAAGAATTCCCAAAAAAGATTTGAGTTTCCAAAATCTTCTCGGTTTCAACTTGTTTGGTAAAAAGGAACTTTTGCTTTTCAAATGAGATTTTGAAAGTGTTTCACACAACTATCTGCCTTGTTCAAATAGAGTTTGAAAAACTACCTACTTTTGAAAAGTTTTGGAAAATCTCTGGCTTTTACAATCCTCATAAAATGGTTTTGAACTCCCGCAGATTGGGTGTTCTTCAAAACCTCTTTTATTTCTAAAAAGCCAATGCGCAAGTTTTTAAAATGATTTGAATTCTAAACCCCCTCTCAAAAAAAAAAAAAAAAAAAATCAAAGGATTATCTTAAAAGTCTTTATTTACTTACAAATTCAAACTTTTCCAAAGCTTTTCAAAAATCTCCTTAGGGGCTTGCTCAAGCATGGTCAAAATGGAAACTTCTGATTTAAAATTTTTAGCAACATGGGTTGCAACCAATTTCAAACTATTTGTGTTAACCTTTAAAACAAAGTGGTTGTGACTTTTTTTCCTACAAAACTTTGCGAAACTAAAAGATTTGAAAATGTCATTTTCAAAAATGCTTTCAAAACAATTTACAAAAGGCTTTTTCCTCCCTTCTAAAAACCCCCTCTTCTCCCTCCAGATTCGGACATTGGGACATTGTTGGTAGCTTAATTGGGGATGAGCCACGATCTTGAGCTTTGGTGCCGCTATTTAAACTTGGGGCCCCATGTGTGAGGCCTCCACATGGCTTGCCGCCAGCGCAGGCGGTATCAAGGAAAGTGACCGTGACCGCCCCAATCGGTACCGCATACCACCCGGATCTCGAACTTCCCCTCCTTTTTTCAAAAGTGGATTACGAAAATAAAATCCATTGAAAGAAGATTTGTTCTCGTAAACTCGCTTTTTTGTTTTCAAATTATTTTGGATTTTGTAAATTCTCTTCTCAACACTCTATTTTTGTTTTAAAAAGCGATTTCAAGACCTTTTTGCCGAGGGCAAACCCCGTTTTAGTAAAACCCTCCCTTCTCGAAAACCAAGTTTGAAAAGTTTTGGGTTATAAAAAATTGCCTTCAAAATCTCTACCTTTAATTCAAAGGTTTCAAAAATTTTGATCCCATTTCAAAACGCCTTTGGATAAGTTATTTCCCTTCAAAATAATTTCCTACCAAAGCATTTATGAAGCCCTTCTCAAAAAGTCATTTAAAATGTGTACAAAATGGAAAATGATTCATGTTTCCAATTTTCAAAAGTGTTTGAAAAGGTATTTCAAAAACCCTTCACTTTCCCCTCAAATGGTGTTTTTCTGAAAAAGAATTTACGAAAACCTGATTTCGAAAAGCTTTTTGAAAGGTCTCACGAATGATAAAATATTTTGGTTTCCAATTTCAAAAGGTTTAAGTTAATGATTCGTTTGAAACGGACTTTCTTCAAAAGTTTTGGTTTTCAAATAAAGGGCTATTTCCACTCCTTTACGAAACCTTTGGAGCAAAAAAAAAGTGTCTTTCTTCTAGTTTTCAACTTGCTTTCCAGAAAAATTCTGATTTGTGAAAAGCCTTTCCAAATGTATTTTGAACTTACTCTATGGAAGTTTACAAAGAGTCTTGATTACAAAAAGTGTTTGAAAACATGCTTGTTGCAAAAAAAAATTTGAGCAAACAAAAGTATTTTCACGTCCTCTTCGAGGTGCTTCCCTCAATTCAAAAGCTGCATGCAAAATGGTTTCTCCAACAGCCCTACCTTCAAAACTCCTATTCAAAAAAAAGTTCTTTCGCAAAACTTGGTGCATTGATGCAAGTGGAACATCCGGTAAGAACCGTCAGCCCCTAGACAACACTTGAATCGGGGGACGAGATTCTGGTAAGGGGGGTAGTCTCAGAACATCCTAGGTTTTCCAAACACCAAAAATCTGAACTTTTTAAAATTTTTCCCGCAACGTGTGAATCATGTGGTTGATAGGTTGAACCTAGGGCAAACGCAGGGAGGAAGCGCTATCGAAACGATGCATTCATATAGTTTTGATTGTAGGAGAGTGCTTGTGCTTTTTGTGTTGGGTTTGAGTTTTGAGTTTTGTTAGAGTTTGGAGTGCACAAATCCATGGCTAACCTCTCTTAAATAACTCCCAAACTCCGTGAACCCTACTCAAACCCGAGAGTCATCAAAAGGGAAATCCCTTTTCCTTTTTTATCGGGACTCTCGCCATCCTTTTCAAAGCAACCCTAAACCTAAATGGGAAATCCCAACTCTAATCCTCTCAATCACCTTTTTTTTTCCCCAAATTCTCCTTGAATTCTTCTCAAATCTCCTTTTGATTCATGGTCATTTTATCCTCTTGAATCCTTCACAAATCATCATAATAATGGGAATAGGAAAAATCCATTCCCCTTCCTCTCTGAAATTTTGAAACCCTCTCTCCTTCCTCCCCATCCCCCTCCCCTAGGCACCGCTTGCTTCCCCCAAGCAGCCCGCTCGGCCTCCCTCCATCCCTCGCGGCCCCCACGCGTGCCACCTCCCCTTCTCGGCCTAGCTTGGCCCACCGCCGCTACCTCTCTGGAACCCTAAGGGAGGGGGCGCCCGGAGCAGCCCGCCGCCGTCTTGACGTCTTGGCCGCCACGCCCCACGCCACGACAACCGTGCACGGAGCCACGGGATGCGCACGTCACGCGTCCCATCGCGGCACGCGGACGGAGATGTCGCTCCACCCCTAAACCCTAGCCGTCGCGCCTATAAGAAGGCCTGACCGCCGCCGCCGGTCGTTTACCTTCTCTTCGGACCTTCTTCCCTTCCCGCCGCCACCCTCATCCTTCCTCCTCTCCTCTCACGAGCACCACGCAAGAGCCGCTCTCCCTCTCGTCGGTCTTTGCACCGGACGGCGGCGACCGCCGCGGTCCGCCATCGCCAACGGACGCCGGCGCGTCGTGCGGCGCTCCCGCGCGAGGCGCTGCCTCGCCATGCCATCTGTCGTGTCACCACGCCACGCGCGGCCTCTGCCTTCGCCAAGCCCGCCGCGCGCCCGACACCATCGCGTCCCGAACGCCGGAGACACCACCGTGCCGCCCGACGAGCGCCACGACCGATTGGACGACCGAGCCTTGCCGGCGCGTGGCGCGTCGTCGCTGTGATGCGCCGCCACGTCAAGCCCACAGCGCCGCGGCACCGTGCGCGCTCTGCCTCCTCGCGGCGACGTCGTGGCGTGCAGCGCCCCGCCGTCGTCCGAGCCTCCCCGGCCGGCGCCGCAACACCGCTGCAGAAACGGCGCCACCGAGGCGCGACACGGCGCTGCGCCAACGTCGCCACCAGGCGCCGCGGAACGCCGCACCGCGCCATCGCCGCCCTGCACCGTGTTACGCTTCCACGACGTCACACCGGTGCCGCTTTGACGCGCACCACCTCATCGACACCGAGCAACCGCCCACGCCACGTTACGCTCCACGGACCACGACTCCAGCGGCGGCGGCCTAGCCCCGCCACGTCGAGCACTGGCCGGCGAGCCTGGCAACACCGCGCCGTCACCGCCCACACCCGGGGCGCGCCAGCGCCCGCTGTCCAAAGCGCGCCCACCGGCTGGGGCGCCCCAACGTACTCCCTCGTTGCCGCCGGTGAGCCTTCCCAAAGTTCAAAGCCTACCTTTTGCATTGCAGTGGGCACCTTGTCTGACGTTGGCCTTTGTGCCATGGTTCTATACCCTCGCAGAGTGCCGCCGGCGGCGCTGCTAGTGCCCGGCCAACCCTGGCCCGTCCAGCGACTCCCGGCCAGTGGTAGCCATCCACGGCCAGCCACAGCCAGCTGCTGCTGGTCAGCAGCAGGCCAGAGCTGACCAGAGGTGGCTGCGGTAGGGTACAGCCGGCCAGCAGCCAGCTAGAGCTGGCCGGGGGCTACCACGGTGGGCGGGGCCAAGCCCCGGTTGGCCATGGTCCTCCCGCCACTTCGGTGTCACCGTGAAGCCCTACCGGCCTCGCCCTCTTCCTCAACAAGGTCGAACCTTGAAACCCCGGCCGACGCCAACCTCGGCGTCGGCAAGACTCCCCATTTTCATTCATGCTCACCCATGTCGCATTTCATCTTTATCTGTCTATCTATGCTGCGCCGTGCCTTCGTGCCAGTCTCTCTTGTGCTATGGATATGTGTACTCCGCCTGTGGTAGTCATGCTGATTTAGTTCTTGTGTTGTGTGGTTGCCTCGTGTGTTATGTGGTGATTGCCTGTGGACCGAGCCTTCGAGCCGGTTGGGAGCGAGTGACGTGTGTTCGAACGTGCGATCGCGAGTTCGTCTCGCCATGACCGTAACGCCGAACACATTCCTTCTCTCATGCTTTTAGTTGTCTTTGTCATGCTACTATTGTTGCGACCTGATTTGGCCCTAGGACATGGTCACCAGGGACTTAGCGATGCAGATATTACCCGTATATGATGAGCCCCTCATGACCTAGTCTAATGGGAGATGAAATAGGAAGCAACAGTTGTGATATGATGAGGGCCAACTTGTGTAGGTAAAGCTTATGGCCGCGAGTCATCTCGCCATGACCATTGGGCTCTACCTCTTTCCCCTCTCTTACTTACTCTTTTCCAAACCACCTCGTATGCTTGTGCCATGTAGACCATAGCATTCCGTCGGATCTAGCGGTGACAACCGCATCGCTATGGACCCTAGGAATAGCATTGTGCCGCCCTAGTAGCATGGAGGTTGTGGTGCCCTACGAGTTGGCGTGAATTGCGGAACCATGCGAGACTTAGGTCTCTTTTCCTTCGACCGCCATCCATTACCATGACGAGTAGGTTGGGAGAGCACGGGACCATTCTACTATTTTGCTCACCTTCGAATCTCGCTAATCCAGTAGGGCGCGGATCGAATCTCTTGTTCCACCACCTTCGATCAGTGACTATCGCCATGTCACGTGGACCGAAGTGCCGTGGAACCAGAGTCTCCTTTTCTCGTTTATCCGTGTTTGTTACTGTTCTTTGATTGCCTCTTGTTCTATTCCTTTGATTTCTATCGATCGCAATGGCGGGTGAATCAAAGGAGGTGACCTCGTTTTTCCCTCTTTGGTTCTTTTGTACTTAAGCCCCTAGTATGCTTGTATCTCTAGAGACCAAAGCATTCCTTAGGTTCTCGCGGTGACAACCGCATCGCTAAGACCCTAGGGAATGTCTTAAGTGCATTTAGTGCACCTTGGTCGAGGTACCCTACTAGCGGGTTAGGCACTCGTTTCCCATTGAGCGTCACTCTCTTCCGATGCCTCGTCTCTCGCCATGGCGTGGGCATTGGAAGGAGTGGATCACTGCCCTCTTTCTTTTCTCTGCATCCCTTTCTCCCCGTTAGCCGCTCTGTTCGATCCCGTCCTTAACCATGACGATCGGATCAAAGACCGGGCTGACACTTTTAGTTAGCGAAGCCATGATCTATGTCCTGTTCTCGGACCCATGCGAGTCGACCCGATCGACCGTTGGAAAACCATCCTCGTCGAGGATGTGACCGAGACCGTGACATGGATGTGCCTAGCTAACTCTCTTTATCTCTTCCCCTGTTTTGCTACTCGCTTCTCGGCTCTCGACGTTGTTGTGTCGTCTGGGTCGAGAGGGCATGTAGCCACTCCTCTGTTGTTCGTGTTCCAATCTCTTTTGCTACCGTCGCTACCATGCCCTCTCCGCGAGGGCTAAGTCTCCCAATGCTTATTTGGAGTTATCTGGTTCGTTCTGTACCTTGTTGCCTTTTTAGGGGAGTATTGGATTTTGGGTTAGGGATTGATTGCTCTTTTGCCTTGTTTGTCGCTATACCGAGGTAGTTGCATCGCGATGATGATGGACGGATTGGAGATCCATTGGAGGGAGGAGACGTGAAGGGCAGCTGGATATGGATGACTATGGATTGCTATAAATAGGTGCCACGTCCCACCCAACCTCGTAGAATCCTATTAGACATGCAATATGTAGTTGCTAGTGCTTTACCTTATGCAAATAATTGTGATAGGATGCATGGTAGATTGCTTGATAAGCCATTACCTTGACGCAACCTTTCCCCTGCACACCCGCTGCTAGGATAGACGCTCGCCCACATCATGATATTTGCTACACACTTACTCTACTTATACATGCTTGTGTGTGGCTAAGGCACATGGTTCCATAAACTGGACAATTGGGGATAACTTGGGAGAGTTCTTGGCATGTATCTTGGGTGTGTGGTGAGGGTTGTGTCGACTAGGCAGGAACTACGACGAGTCAGGGGACAAGTCTTGCCAGAGAGTGTGATCTGGGCACTCCCTATGTGAGAGAGTACCTGTGGCGGGTATATGTGATGTGAGAAGGTTCCAGAGAGGAGTGTCTTTGTGGGACGAGTCCTCGGAACAGGAGGTGCCGTCAAGGCACGGGGCATCGGGCCCCAAGGTGAAGATGTCCTGTCTAGTCAACCCTAAGGACTAGTATGTCTTGTGAACCGGTTCATAGGACCCCTTCGTACACACCACTCGTCCCTGATGGGCGGGGTCCGACTTGACGACTAGCTGGCCCCCTGCTGCTACTACTAGGTTGGTAGGTGATAGTGTAGGGAGGTACGGGTGCCGAGACCCACACCCTCCTAAGACAGCGTGGTATCCGCTGGGATCCGGTACCACGTCTCACAGTCTCAGCGTGCCGGTGGATCTCCGAGGTGCCCCAGAGCTGAGTGGTAGAGTGGCATCGGGCCAGTTAGGCGGCAGCTTGGTATCAGCCTAGACGAGGCATCGTCGATGATGGTGATCTTGTTGTTCCAGGTGTACACGCTCTGCAGAGTTGATCGATCTATACGTATAGCCGTGTCCACGGTCATGGACATTCCTATGATCTACGCCTCATTTGATTAGTGAGTGGAGTCCTTTTCTCATCTCTCCCTCTGGGTGTTGTTGGATTTCCGGCTTAGTGTTGACGGTCCTTAACGCCTATTTTATACCATCAACTATTGCTCAATATAACATGATATTAACCATAAAGCATAGTTGTAGGGTTCGATTCTAACGAGTTCCACGAGTTGTGTTGTTCTTGATCGTCTTGCAGGTATATCTAATTTTACACAAAATAAAAGTATCTCAAATGATGAATTGGACTACACCATTGCGATGGGCTCATCGAGATGATCGAAATGGACATATCATTTGCTATATTCAGAGTTCAGAGTCAAAAGATATCAATTCTACACCGAAACCAACACTAGAAGACTCTAGAAGACACGGGAAGGCGATCAACCGAAGGTGGGGCCCATCTGCTACAGGGGGGGGGCCCGCCCCACCGGGGCCGGCCGGCGCCCTCCGGAGCCCATTCATGGCCCGCTTCGATGGAGGGCCTCCTACCGCCTTAGGGTTTCCATCTGCACCGTTGCCGAAGTCGGTTTGGCCCAACAAGCAAACGGTGGAAGAATTAGTCCCACATCGCCTGTTCAGAAGTGGTGGGAGGCTTTCTAGGCTATAAATAAAGAGGTAGACCCCCCTCCCTGAGGGCACCACATTATGGAGATGTAGAGGCGTCCCTCGAATGGATGACCTCTCATCTCTAGAGAATTAGGGCTAGACTTTCCAATGTAGTTCTAGTTGAGAGTTAGGGGAGAGCGGCGCTACGCCGGGGTTCGGAGGAGTCTTCGTAGAGTCGTCGGGAGTTCTGGTATATCTTTGTATCTATTCTTGTAAGATTTATGCTTTAATATATTTATCTTCTCTATTTACTTTATGCCTTTATATTATGTTTAGTATAGTTGTTATACTTTAGCATGGGATCTCCTTTGTATTAGGTGCTCTAGTTAGCGTACGTGACTAGAGTAGTAATCATTAGCGTAGACGTGGTGTCTAGGCTAGTGTTTACCTGAGTTTGCGCCCAATTCTTACGGTTAGTTGTGGTAGCCATCAAAGGTGACAGCTTTGTTGGTCTTCGTATTCCACCATGTCGGAGTTGGTGTTTCGTAGAGCTTTTGGCAGCCTTACCCAGCTACCTTCTTCCCAGTCTTATTCGAGAGTTGGATAGGTACTGTTGCTCCAAAGTGTTATTGTGTGATTGCTTTATCTATCATAAATCAGTTATTATAGAACCTTGGTAATAGAGAAGTATTTAGGAACCTTGAGCTCTCCCGTTGTCCTCTCACTTTAGCTATCTACTTATTTATCATAGAATTCTCCTATGTGTGTCATATATACATAATTCCTATCAACTATCATTTACCCCGTACTTTAGTCTAGTTGGTGTATTAAGTTAGTAGATACATGATGGTGAACTATCAATGTCTTATTCCATTGTTTCCCAGTGGTAAAATATAAATAACGATACCTGGAATACTCCCGGTAAAATGCTACAATGGTTTTCTGTGCGCTTGCGGAATCCTTTATATTTTAGTTGTGCATAAGAAATATCAACAAGCATTTTTAGCGCCGTTGCCGGGGATAGGGATTTACCTCTATTTCTAGTAGCGACGTTAGAAATGTCAACAAGCATTTTTTGGCGCCATTGCCGGGGAAACAATTGGCGTAATGATTTTGAGATAATGATCTTGATATCTGCTAATCTAGTATGCTGCTAGCTTTAGTAGGATTACCCCTATTTTGTTGAGTTGTGGAATAAGCAGGATATCAACCGTTCCAACCTTCTGGCAAAATTCCACAAGAACAAGACATGGGAGATATTAAAGAACTCAGGGTGCCTGAATATTCATGATCCATCAACAATGGAGCCCTGCCATCTCACAGGTTTGTAAACATTTATATTCTCCTAACCATGTGTAGATTGGAGAAGAAAAGTCATCATCACATGAATTCTAAGTTTATCATATGTGACGAATAAAGACACTGCGCTAATCACAAATACCATTGTGGTTCATATTAAGTATGAATAAGAAAGGTGAGAAAGTCTTGCTCATAGGCTTTAAATTTGATGAGTAGTTATCCTGTTGCATTCCACTGCATGTTTACTTTGAATAATCCATGCATCTACCCCATCTCATATCAAATCCACAGCATGTTCAGTTCCTTGCACATGTGCATATCACTTTCATCTCTACTTAAAATGGAAAAAAATATATATTCTCACCATACATGATCATGCTTTTATCTCTATTTGAGTAAACCTCTAAGTGCTTTCATGCTATCTTTGTTTACTATAGTATGCTTTGGTTTGGAAGTACTCGCCATACTTCTATAGGCTTTTAAATTGAGCGTAGTGCTTAGGTTAAAATGCCTTCCTTAATTAAAACTAGACATGGAGTTTGGTTTGATTATTGAACTAGAAATTATTGTAGTAGATATTGGATATTTTGTTGGACTAACCCCTATAGAAAACTCTTAAACTCAATTCGGGTAAGTCAAGAGATGAACTCACATCAAGAGATGAATCAAGGCATGTGATGATGTCTAATAACTTTGCACAAAAGGAAAACACAGCTCATTCTCTATGGAAGAACTGTAAGTATCAAAGTTTATACATTTAATCCTTTGTTGCAAGTTACTTTAAAAAGTGTAGCTACCAACAAAATTTGTTACAAGAAATCTATGCTAAAGTAATCCTAAAAGCCCATCCTTTTATTAGCATAGAAGAAATCCACATAAAATTATGGACTATAACCCATATGCCAAATTTGTTGCAATCCTTCGGGTATATGTCCACTAATATTTATGCAGGGAAGAAAGAATAAATGTCTGATCATGGTTTGAAATGAAAAGAAAGGAGAACAAGTGTATAGAAAGGACCAAAAAAAAAAGAAAAGATGAAAAACACTTCAATACCTCGTACACTTCGCCATGATAGTGGACTAATCACCCTGCAAGACATAAGGTACGTTTATCCAAGCTTCATGCAACTTTAAACTACATTCAACATCTTATACCATATTGCTAATTGTCTTGGTTATCTATACCTTATGTCATGCTTAATTTGCTAAAACTTAAAATAAATAAAATACTCTTTTGGTTCACCTACATATTCTTGGTTCTATCTCTAGTCTTTTGAACTTCCTTACTCTATTATAAGTATGCTTTAGAATATTACTTAAACACTATAACATCAAAGCATATTTGTATAAGAATATGGTTGTATATATAGACTATCCGCTCCTATATAAAAATGTTCAAATCATATTAGGAGACTTCATAGAATCAAATCAAGGTTAGAAGTATTCTTTAAAATTATATCTTCTCCTTAACCTTATTTGAAAAACTTGAAATATGGGCTACAAATTAATCTTTAACTACTTGGCAAACACTATCCATACTTTAAATAAATAGTATATTCCTTCGGGTATGTGTTGTCTACTAATCCCTTGCAGAGAAGAAATAATGAGAGAAACAAAAGTCTAGAAGAGTGAGAAAGGAGTACAACATATGAGACAAGATGCTACTGATCAACTCAAAAGCTGCAAGGAAGGAAAAAGACCATTTAAAATCATCTATCCTTTACTTCATGGTGTCATCATGCTCTAGTAATAAAGGTAACATCTTAAAGGTAAGTGGTCATCATTTCCTCTTGATCGTGGAGTACACACCATAGCACTATTCTCTTAATCTCAATCTTAACCAAATGAGCTCAAATATGATATATCTTATTTTGGAAGATGATAGTCATCATATTAATTTGATAATGATAAAGATGAACAATCCTTCCATAGGTTAAGTAACTCCACTATTTTATCTCATAAGCTTAAATGCAATATTTATACTTTTGATATTCTCACCTAAGATGTAAATGAACAATGTGAAAAGACATCAATTTTATTGTGCCTAAGGTTAGAGAATAAATAAATTTCTAGTTCTGTTGGTGTTTTCCCACCAATAGAGCTTCTGCACTTGATCTCTACCTTGTCTTTATGAGCAGAACCCACTTCAAGCAAAGAGTGGGGAGATTCCCTAAATTCTACAAGTGGGAGTTCTAAACTAGTAACAAGGATGCACATAAGATTGGCTTTGAGATGCTAACAAAAAGAAAGGAAGAAGTTGGCACCACCATTGGAAAAGCCACTAGTGGAGACACCACCTCAATCCTCATCTTTAGAAGCAAACCGAAGTACTCGATCAATGAACTACTTTGCAAGGAGGAGTCAGTTCGGAGGATTCAAAACATCGAACCCTCGCCGTGAGGTAACATCGGTAGTTATTCATATTTACTTTCTTACATTGCATGATTTATTTTCTCTTAACCATATTTAGTTTTCTACATTAGTATTACATAGAAAATAATAAAAATAAATAGATATGCATTAGGTTGCATTCATGCATCTTAAAAAAAACTTTAAGCCCCATATGAAACACTTGTAGCGTAAAAGTTATAGGAGTTCTCACTGTGGTGGCCTACAAAATAAAAATAAATATCATGCATTTGTACTTTCTGCATATAAACCCATAAAATTCAAAAAAAAAATTAATTAATTGAGCATCCTGCTGCAATATTGTTATCATAAGCATACTTTGAAACCTCCACAACACCCAATCCTCTAAAACGGCTAACCACTAACGTTTTATCCTAATACCGTTCCACGAGTTTTGGTGTTTTGTGAGAGCTTTTTCGTAGGATGACTCAAGAGCTAGCTCACCCGGGGAATCTTTATCTTCATCACTCAAAGCATATTTCTCCGACACACACGGTGACCCTGTGTGTGAAGGAAGTAACTTCTTAAGTGATGAGATTGAAGTATTCCCGGCAACACTTGCTCTTACAAACATGAGCTCCTCTATGAGGACCACTCGGCTTTAATGCTCAACTACGACAACATCCGGCTTGGGGAGAGCATCCTCTAGTTATCAGGTAAGTATACCTATGCGATTATCGAGTCTATCTTATAGTCATAAAATACTAAAAATATGTGGGCACATGAAGGTCCACGTCTATAGAGTCTTTTGTGAGTCTATTAGTCTAAAACAAATAAAAAGATGGATAATTATTAAAATCAAATAAAGATACTTTAGCTATTTAGAGTGTGATCATAGATTCTGTCTAGTTTATTAAGAGTCAAATAAAAACTAAAGAACAATAAAATTTTGTCTTGGAGATGATGAATAGTTGCTCTGTCGTAATTCCTTTCACGTGCCTAGTTTTTAACCTTAAATTCTTCCGAGTTTTAGATATGACTTGTTTTAATATAAGAACTTACTTGAACACGAAACTTGTGGAGGCATATGCTTAAGCTAAGTCTAGGTGATTGAGGGATATGATATGAGAAAGACTGAGCTACTATTTATCTTATTCCTAACGATACTAAGTTCTGGAGATTTATCTTTTAAAAACTCTAAAAATCTTACATGATGAGCTCTTGTATGATAAAGTTTGAATTCCTACCAAAGCCATACATGATATACATTTAGATTAGGAAAACCTTTGCTCATTCATCTTTGCTTGCTTTGCATTGAGTTCAGATCAACCTTTGTTGTATACCTTATGAGAGCCTTGTCATGCTTTTTAATCAAGATCACTTACACACCCTGCCTACATATGCATTGCTCCTACTCTGGAGTAAGCGCAATCATTTTTCACTTTTATCCAGATCCACCTTAAAAATGTTTTTCTTCTATCTTTGGGAGTAAACAACCATAAATATACCCTATAGGACAACCCCTTGTTTAATGCTCTACATTTTTATTGTTATCTCTCCAATCATTTATTGTATTTAAAGGATGCATGTGGCTATGCAAAATAAAAAGTATTAAAAAAAGAGAAAAAAAAGAAGAGAAAAAAAGAATAAAGATAGCCCATATTTTCCTATGAAAAGTTCTAAGTTCAAGAGAGAGATTTATTTCAAGGAGCAAAAGTAGAATTAGGATTAGCCACTAAATACCATATATACACCTATCCACCATACTCCATACACATGTACATCTTGGTTTGATTGTATGACTTGACTCTCTTTGGATGCATTGTTTGACTTTTACAATATATGAATTGCAAGTATGCTCGTTCTTGTTTAATACCACTCCTATGAGCTCCACTATAATAATTAGTTGTAGGAGGGCATGACAACATAAATGCCTCAGTGAGATCCATAAATATCACATACAATAAGAGATTTGAGGGTGTCATACAATTAAGCTCTGAGTTTTATTTTGAAAACTTGTAAAAACTCTAGAATATTAGTTTAGTGAAGAATTTGAGACATAGTGCTTGACTTGATTGTTCTATCTTTCAATTACTCAAGACCCACGCAAAAGTTGAAAAGCTCCATAGCTAATGGTAAAATGGGTAAGTTTCAAAGTTAGAGCAGTTTTGTCTAATTCAAAGGAGAATTTCAGTTTGAAAGCATGTGTACTTTTGAGAAGTGAAAGCATTGTAGCAACTCCTGATCCAAGTTTAGTAGTTAGGCTTTGCTAAGGGACTAGCAAAGGGTAAGCTTGGGGGAACTTGTTGACGGTCCTTAACGCCTATTTTATACCATCAACTATTGCTCAATATAACATGATATTAACCATAAAGCATAGTTGTAGGGTTCGATTCTAACGAGTTCCACGAGTTGTGTTGTTCTTGATCGTCTTGCAGGTATATCTAATTTTACACAGAATAAAAGTATCTCAAATGATGAATTGCACTACACCATTGCGATGGGCTCGTCGAGACGATCGAAACGGACATATCATTTGCTATATTCAGAGTTCAGAGTCAAAAGATATCAATTCTACACCGAAACCAACACTAGAAGACTCTAGAAGACACGGGAAGGCGATCAACCGAAGGTGGGGCCCATCTCTGCTAGGGGTGGGGCCGCCCCACCCCGGGGCCGGCCGGCGCCCTCCCGAGCCCATTCGTGGCCCGCTTCGACGGAGGGCCTCCTACCGCCTTAGGGTTTCCATCTCCACTATTGTCGAAGTCGGTTTGGCCCAACAAGCAAAGCGGTGGAAGAATTAGTCCCACATCGCTTTGTCTAGAAGTGGTGGGAGGCTTTCTAGGCTATAAATAAAGAGGTAGACCCCCTCCCCTAAGGGCACCACATTATGGAGATGTAGAGGCGTCCCTCGAATGGATGACCTCTCATCTCTAGAGAATTAGGGGCTAGACTTTCCAATGTAGTTCTAGTTGAGAGTTAGGGAGAGCGGCGCTACACCCGGGTTCGGAGGAGTCTTCGCAGAGTCGTCCGAGTTCTGGTATATCTTTTGTATCTATTCTTGTAAGATTTATGCTTTAATATATTTATCTTCTCTATTTACTTTATGCCTTTATATTATGTTTAGTATAGTTGTTATACTTTAGCATGGGATCTCCACTTTGTATTAGGTGCTCTAGTTAGCGCACGTGACTAGAGTAGTAATCATTAGCGTAGACGTGGTGTCTAGGCTAGTGTTTACCCGAGTTTGCGCCCAATTCTTACGGTTAGTTGTGGTAGCCATCAAAGGTGACAGCTTTGTTGGTCTTCGTATTCCACCACGTCGGAGTTGGTGTTTCGTAGAGCTTTTGGCGCCTTACCTTACCCGGCTACCTTCTTCCCAGTCTTATTCGAGAGTTGGATAGGTACTGTTGCTCCAAAGTGTTATTGTGTGATTGCTTTATCAATCATAAATCAGTTATTATAGAACCTTGGTAATAGAGAAGTATTTAGGAACCTTGAGCTCTCCCGTTGTCCTCTCACTTTAGCTATCTACTTATTTATCATAGAATTCTCATTGTGTGTGTCATATATACATAATTCCTATCAACTATCATTTACCCCCTACTTTAGTCTAGTTGGTGTATTAAGTTAGTAGATACATGATGGTGAACTATCAATGTCTTATTCCATTGTTTCCCGGTGGTAAAATATAAATAACGATACGGAATACTCCCGGTAAAATGCTACAATGGTTTTTAAGGCGCTTGCGGAATCCTTTATATTTTAGTTGTGCATAAGAAATATCAACAAGCATTTTTAGCACCGTTGCCGGGGATAGGGATTTACTTCTATTTCTAGTAACGACGTTAGAAATGTCAACAAGCATTTTTGGCGCCATTGCCGGGGAAACAATTGGCGTAATGATTTTGAGATAATGATCTTGGTGAACTATATTACTTTTTTATATTATGAACTGGCATAGGAGAACTACAGCCAAATATAGGCCTTTTCTCTCTACCTTTGCATTCCACTTACCACATAGCAAAGTTAAGCATAGGGTGGGAGCTAGTGGCCAGTACAAATCGTACTGATAAAGTTGAGCAGGTTTGGTACCCGAGGAGGACTACGATGACGGGGAGCTGGAAGAATTAGGTGGTCTCGTTCCTACACTCAAGTTTGGTTAAGGAGATCAAGTCTACGCCCGCTGATACTCTACCCCAACTCTGATGATTCTCCGTGAAGGAGGAGCCTTCACCCGCTACGACGCTACGTCTACTCTGATGTTGATCCGCGTGTGTGTTTATCGTTAGAATACGGTGTACCTAGGTGTGTTGCAAGTGTTGTAATACTCTGTAACTTGTACCTTTTCACGATGTATGAACTGTGGTACCTGTTGGTATTTTTAACTGCACTCCATTAAATAAGTTTTAAGTAGGATTATCCGCAAGCGCCTGCAGATATCATACCGGTGTCACATTTTACCCGGAGGTTTTAAATATCGTATCCGGGAGCAGGTTGTGATAATGACAACGTCTATAGACTTAACCCTACAATTAGGCTAGATAATATCAAAAAAAAAGGAAATAGCTATTGTACTCTAGTTCCAATAACCGGTAAACTTTGTATAATATCGTCTTATCGGACAAGTGACCTGAATAGGAGAAGAAACGAGTAATCTACCTACCGGACACCTATAAGCCTATCGGTCCTATCAACGGGAAGTGGACTACGAGAGGATTCAACGCAGCCTATAAAGTCACCTACGCGAGCTACCACTATCCTTTGATCGGGGGGACATTCACAAGTAAATCTAGCCTAGGCACCACGCCTACACTACGAAATACATCTTTAACCTACACGGTCCTATAGATCAAAGTTCTCAATATGAGATGTGAACCAAAGAACGAATAAGAACAAATTGCTTACTTGAATCGAATGGTAAATACAAAAGTACCTAATAGCGCAGCTCCGGCGAGAGGAAGTTGAATCCGTAAGAAGAATCTGACCACGAAGAAGCACCGACAGGCCGGAGCTCCTCCAGAATCTCTACTCCTCTACTCAATCTCTCTAATCTCTAAACAAAACTAGATCTAGAAGAACTAGTCTCTCCTAATTGCTACATCTAGATGAACTAGAACTAGATGAACTAGACTAGATCAACTAGAGGGACCCTAACCCTAATTATGTAGAGAATATGAAGCACCGGGGTGTAGAATGCCTCTTGGAGGGAGCCTTGGGCGTCATTATATAGGCCGAGGTAGAGTAGGGGGCAAGGAACCGCCACGTCGACAATCCGCGTCTTCATCTCATGTGTACCGTCGGATCAAACCGACCTAAAATCAACGTAGGGATGGCTTGCTTGGCTTCCAAGGATGCGTGGGAGGAAGACTCTCAAGGCGGCGGCGGCGAGAGGATGACCTAGGGCGCCGGCCAGCCCCTGGGGTGGGGCCGGCCGGCCCCCACAGGCCCTGCGGCCCCCATTTGCCCGGTGTCTTCTAGACCCTTCCTGAGTCCAATAATTATGTTGTTCCGTTGTGGATCAATTTCGTGATAATTGAGCTCTATAATCCCCTTTTTATGCTTTTCTGAAAATCATCCTGGAAAATACAGAATATGCAAAACTCGTGGAATTTGTCAGATAAAGCCCTAGACTAGTGTGTTTTCTTGTTTTTCTTCAGGTAAAAAGCCCTAGTAAAAGTTGACGCTAAGGAGTGTCAACAATACCCCTAAGCTTACCTTTTGCCAGTCCTTGGCAAACAATCTAGATCTAGTTATTAATAAACTTGGATCGGGGAGTTCTTTGCAATACTTTTATTTCTTTTAAGCTCACTTGCTTTTAAACATAAATTTTCCTCTGGTTTAGAAAAAACTGCTCTAACTTTCAAACTTACCCATTTTACCTTTAACTTTGGAGCTTTACAGCTCTTGCATAAGTCTTGAGCAATCGAAAGATAGAACAATCAAGTCAAGCACTATGTCTCAAATTCTTCACAGTACTAATATTCCAGAGTTTTGTAAGTTTTCACAATAAAACTCAGAGCATAATTGTATGATACCTTCAAGTCTCTTATTATATGTGGTATTTATGGATCTCACTGAGGCATTAATAAGGTCATGCCTTCCTATAACTAAGGATATATATAGTGGAGCTCATA
The DNA here is from genome assembly GCA_015844335.1 of Chrysopogon serrulatus. Taxonomy (NCBI): domain Eukaryota; kingdom Viridiplantae; phylum Streptophyta; class Magnoliopsida; order Poales; family Poaceae; genus Chrysopogon; species Chrysopogon serrulatus. Next base: position 71,466 of record JADLZL010002172.1, read on the forward strand.
GGAGTGGCAATAACAAGGTTGAACATACTTGCAATTCATATATTGTAAAGTCAAGCAATGGATCCATAGAGAATCGAGGCATACAATCAAATCAAGATGTGTGTGCGTATAGAATATGGTGGATAGGTGCATATATAGTATTTAGTGGCTAATCCTAATTCTACTTTTGCTCTTTGAAAATAACTCCCTCCTTAGAACTTTGTTCGCGGGAAAACATGGGCTATCTTTATTCTTTCTTTCTTTTTTTTCAATCTGGGAGGCGGGCATCTATGTACCCATTTGTTTTAATGCTGGGACACTTGTCCATCTTTTACTCCCATTTTTCTTTTTCCTCTTTCTCTTTTTTCTTTTTTTTTTAATACTTTTGCATAGCCACATGCATCCTTTGAATATAAATAATTGGAGAGATAATGATAAGAACTTAGAGCAATTAAATGGGGGCTGTCCTATAGGGTATATTTTTGGGTGTTTTACTCCTAGTGTAGGAGGAAAATATTTTTAAGGTGAATCTAGATGAAAGTGGAAATGACTGCGCTTACATCCTAGAGTAGGAGTAATGCATATGTGGGTGGAGTGCGTAAGTGATCTTGATTTTAAAAGCATGACAAGACTCTCATAAGGTATACTCTAAAGGTTGACTAAACTCAATGTAAAGTAAGCAGCATGAATATGTAAAGGTTTTCCTAACTCTAAATGTATCATATATGGCTTTGGTAGGAATGTAAACTTTATCATACAAGAGCTCATCATGTAAGATTTTGGATTTTCAAAATAAATCTCCAGAACTTAGTAATGCTTGGAATAAGATAAATAGCAACTTAGACCTTCATGTATCATATCAATCAATTACCTAGACTTTAGCTCAAGCATATGCCTCCACAAATTTCAGGTTCAGAGTAAATTCTTATATCAAAGTAGTCATGTCCAAAACTTAGGAGAATCTATGGTTAAAAACTAGGCACTTGAAAGGAATTATAGTAGAGCAACTATTCATCATTTCCACTTTAAAAGATTAGAGAGAGAGAGTTCTTCAAACATACTTTAATTATTAAATCTAACACATACTATAGCTTACTAAAATAAAACTGATAGTAAAGACATACCATATTCACGATGATAACGGGGGTGCGTCTCCCCCAAGCTAATCTCTTTGATCGCGTCGAGCCTGATAACTAGGGGATGCTCCTCCCCCAAGCTAGATGTTTGCAATACTTGGTGTTGATGATCTTTAGAGTGAGCTAACCCGGCGGCCGGTTCCGTGGGTGCCACCGATAGACTCTCTCCTTGTCATAATGTTGTTCCTACATAAGTATACTCCAATAAGAAAACCAAAACTCGAGGCTCAAATTTAATAATGGGTTAGCGGTCAGCCAATAAGTGATTGATTATTCTTTGAGTTAATTTGAATTGACAGGTTCTAGCAGGATTCTCTTTTTTAGGATTTTCTAGATTAATTATGTAGAAATTAAATATATGAGTATGATACATATAATTATATTTTTATGCCTCCACAGAGAATATTTATTCTTATGGGGCTTAGGTTTTTTTTATTTATTTTTTTTATGCCACCAAAGTGAATATTCCTACAGGGGTTACCATAAGTTTATTCACATGGGGCTTTCAATATTTTATGATGCAGTAAATGAAACGATAAAGATTTTTATTTTATTTTATTTTTAGTATTTATGAAGATAAAAATATTAAAGTAAAATTATTAATATAGAGAAGAATACTAATTAATTAGATAACTACCATATTACCTTATGGCAAAGGGTACGGAATTTTAAGTTTACCGAAAGCGGAACTTCTTCTTCCACTCTTGTGTATCTCTCCATCCTTGAGAGATGGAGGTCTTGTTAGTTGCATACCTCTAGTGATGATGATGTCACCTTTTTGTTCTTTGATTTGGCCAATAGGTTGAAGTAGAGCTTTAATTATATAGCTGGCAAAGATCTTTGAGTGTGCATGTTCATAGAAGTCTCACTTGTAGAATTAATAAATTTCGCTTGATGTGTTGTCCTGTGTGCAAAACCAAGGCAGTAGATCAAGTGCATGGGCTCTATTTGGTGGAAAAACACCAACAGAACTAAATCTATTTCTTTATTTATTTTTCTCTATCCTTAGGCACATTGAACAAGATAAAGTTGGTGTTACATGAATTGTTTATTTATGCCATGAGTGGTAGGATCAAAAGATTAAGCATTTAATGTTGCATTTAAGTTCACATGGCAGAAAGGAATGACTTGCTTAACCAATGGAAGGATTGTCTATATATAAATTTTCATATGAGTATGACTATCATCTTTCCAAAATTGAATATAATGTTTTTAGCTTGCTTGATTAAGAATGAGATTAAGAGAACAGTGCCATGAACAATCTTAAAAGACAAATCATGTTGAGTTAATCAGGTTGATCAATTTAAGTTGTAACTCTAACATGTTTATGTTTTAATTTATGTGCACAGCTAGATCAAGAGAAGAGCAGTGACCTTAAAATATTACTTTCATTATTAGAGCGTGATAGCACTAAGTGATGAAGGGTAAATGACTGATGGTCCTTCCTCTTGAATCTTGAGTTGCTCATGGACATCTGGTCTCCTCTGTTATATTTATTCTTTTGCCATCTTTTGCTTCTTTGATCTTTTGACTCTTTTCACTCCAGTTATTATTATGTCTATAACGGATTAGTGGACAACACATACTCGAAGGAGTATACAAATTCGAAAGATAGGTTATGTATCTAGAATTTTATTGTGTTCTATCTATGCTAATAAAAAGATAGTGTTGAGATTATTTTAGCATAGACCATGTTCTATACAGGCATGGCTCAAAGCAAAATGTAACTTGCATTAGAAGATAAAGTGAATGAACCATTAATACTCACAATTCCTCCATCTATGATGAATGAGCTGTATCTTCTTCTACCAAGTCATTAAATTTCAGCATGTGCCCCTGTCTCATCTCTAATTCGAATTTATCTCATGACTTACCCAAATTGATTTTAAAAATTTTCTGCAGGGGTCAGTCCAATAAAATATCCAATGTCTACTACAATATATTATTAGTTCAAAAATCAACCTAGACACCACGTCTAATTTGACTTAGGAAGGCATTCTAACCTAAGCACCACGCTTAATTCAAAAAGCCTTTGAAAGTAAAATCAATACACCTCTTAGTTCAATAATCAAACTAAACACCTTGTCTAATTATGACTCAAGAAAATAGTTTAAACTAAGCACCATGCCTAATTCAAAAGGTGTATGAAATTTCTCCAAACCTTAAGTATACTATACCAAACAAAGGTAACATGAAAGTTTATCGAGTGTTATTCAAATAGAGATGAAAGAGTATGATTAATAAATTGAATAAAGGTAGAGACAACCAATATTAGCAATATAGAATTTTCTAAATAAGCCATTCCCCAAGCTTGAATTTTGCAAATTAAATGTAAGCTTGAGTGGATGATAATTTAAAGTTGCATAATGATTGGTTGGTCATACTGGCACCGCCATTATTTATTTTCTTACTTCAAATCTGAAATGGTTAGTGACAAAAATATCTAAAGCAATATTTTGATAATTATATTTCTACGCTAAAGGTGCAAACTTAATTCATTCATTTATTTTTTTAGAGTGGTTATTTTTAGGACACAAAGTTATTCATAGGAAACCTTCTGACTATTATACTTCAAGTTGGTGAGGTGGTTTCCTCTAGAACATTAGCCTTTGTGCACCTATATCAAGATTACAATGAGATCTATAATATTTATGATAAACATATGCATCTACAACCATCCTCTTAATGATTTTATGAACAGGTAGAATAAGGGGGTTGAAGATCTCGTGTGTGGTAATATTTGAGAGACCAAAAGATTCAGGAGATTTCTCATATGAGCATGGATTTGATAAAGTGTTAATGAGCTCATCAATGTAATCTCCCTTTCCAAACTCCAAGAGTGTCTCTTCATGGTTGTCTATAGGCAACAAGTTTGCCTCTATTATTTCATGCCTATGACATTCATTGGATGTTGTATCTTCTAGGATTTTCCATGAATTGATGCCTATAGGATTGGTCTCGTCTAAAGCTTTTTTTGAACTTGGGTGAGTTCTATTTATTAAAGAAATTGATTTAAGCTCACCATTTGAATCTAGACCAAGTTCGGATGCTAACACTAAGGCTTCGTCCTCCTCCATCCATTCTTTGACAATGGCAAATGAGTTTTTCATATGTTCCATGCATTCATGCCATTGTCGACGTTGCTCTTCTTGATCATTTCTATAGTCTTCATGACTCCTATACTTTAGGTATTCTAGTGAGTTTTTAGGGTCGTTACGAGACTTAGGGGAGAGAGTATAAAAAGGATCATCACGGTCAAGGATGGGTTTAAAGCTGGGTTTAGATAAGTTATCTAATGTGGGTATAGAAGGGGAGAAGATATGATTAATTCTTGAGTGGCTTAGCTCTCCTTCTATGGTGTCACTAGACATGCCATCCATGTATTCTTCTTGATGTCCTTTAGGAGGGAAAGGAAGTTGATGACACTTTTTCTAAGATGCTCTTCTAAGAAGGTCTGATTCATATCGATGTACGAGCATCTTAGCTAATTGGAAGTCTAAATCATCATTATGAGGTTTTGATGGTTTAGGATTGATAGCTAAATTTTAGGATTGGGGTGATTATGTTTCAGCTACCAAAACTTCCTCTTCTTGTTCGGGAGATGATTCCTTCTCTTCCTTAGAGAGCTCAGAATAGGCTTGAACAACCTTTTCTAGCATCGGTCTGGCTTCAGTTATAGGCAAGTGAAGAAAAGCTCCTCCAGAGGCTAAATCAAGGGAGTCCTTAGATTCCTTGGTAAGACCCAAATAAAAATATTGAAGAAGCATGGGGTCTGGAAAACCAAGGTCAGGGCCAAATATGATAAGTTCATTAAAACGCTCCCATGATTTACTAAGAGATTCTTGTTCTAGTTGCCTAAAAGTTAGAACCTCTTTTCGAAGGCTAGCTACCCTAGAGATGGGGAAGAAGTGTAAACAGAATTCAGAGTATAACATTTTCTAATCACCTTGCATACTCCCTACGGCTCGATTATACCAAAGTTTAGCTTTTCCTGTCAAGGAAAACGGAAAAAGCTTCCATCTAATAGTCTTATTAGACATGCCGGCAAAGAATGCGCAGCATGCATGCATGTGTCCTTTCGAATTCTCGTAAGTGTAAGTATGGGTTTTCATTGCCTTCTCCCGAAAAGGGTTTATCCCGAATCATTTTGATTAGACATGGGCGCAGCTCATAGCCAGATGTTATGATAGGTTCATCAGATTTTGGTGGCCCGAAGCTTTCACGCATGCCATAAAAGCAGATAGGAATAGAATTAAAAGCATCCATAAGGATGAACACAAAAATAATGAAGAGAATGGGATAAAATAGGAAAAGATAAAAGTATAATACAAGATTAAGCTAGACTAAGTCAAAATCAGCAAACCGTTCCCGAAAACGGCGCCAAAAATGCCTGTTGGTATTTTTAACTCGCACTCCATTAAATAAGTTTTAAGTAGGATTATCCGCAAAGCGCACAGATATCATACCCGGTGTCACATTTTACCCGGAGGTTTTAAATATTGTATCCACGGGGAACAGTTGTGATAATGACAACGTCTATAGACTTAACCCTACAATTAGGCTAGATAATATCAAGAAAAAAGGAAATAGCTATTGTACTCTAGTTCCAATAACCGGTAAACTTTGTATAATATCATCTTATCGGACAAGTGACCTGAATAGGAGAAGAAACAGAGTAATCTACCTACCAGACACCTATAAGCCTATCATCACCCTATCAACGGGAAGTGGACTACAGAGGATTCAACGCAGCTATAAAGTCACCTACGCGAGCTACCACTATCCGGCTGATCAGGGGACATTCACAAGTAAATCTAGCCTAGGCACCACGCCTACACTATGAAATACAACTTTAACCTACAGGGTCCTATAGATCAAAGCTCTCAATATGAGATGTGAACCAAAGAACGAATAAGAACAAATTGCTTACTTGAATTAGAATGGTAAATACAAAAGTACCTCAGAACGCAGCTCCGGGCGAGGAAGCTGAATCCAGAAGAATACAGCCACGAAGAAGCATCGACAGGCCGGAGCTCCTCCAGAATCTCTACTCCTCTACTCAATCTCTCTAATCTCTAAACAAAACTAGATCTAGAAGAACTAGTCTCTCCTAATTGCTACATCTAGATGAACTAGACTAGATCAACTAGAGAGACCCTAACCCTAATTATGTAGAGAATATGAAGCACCGGGGTGTAGAATGCCTCTTGGAGGGAGCCTTGGGCGTCATTATATAGGCCGAGGTAGAGTAGGGGGCAAGGAACCGCCACGTCAGCAATCCGCGTCTTCATCTCATGTGTACCGTCGGATCAAACCGACCTAAAATCAACGTAGGGATGGCTTGCTTGGCTTCCAAGGATGCGTGGGAGGAAGACTCTAGAAGGCGGCGGCGAGAGGATGACCTAGGGCGCCGACCAGGCCCTGAGGGGTGGGGCCGGCCGCCCCACAGGCTCCCTGCGGCCCCCCCGCCGCCGGGTGTCTTCTAGACCCTTCCCGAGTCCGATAATGATGTTGTTCCGTTGTGGATCAATTTCGTGATAATTGAGCTCTATAATCCCCTTTTTATGCTTTTTTTCGAAAATCACCCCCGAAAATACGGAATATGCAAAACTCGTGGAATTTGTCAGATAAAGCCCTAGACTAGTGTGTTTTCTTGTTTTCCTTCAGGTAAAAAGCCCTAGTAAAAGTTGACGCTAAGGAGTATCAACAGTATCAACTGTAAATGATGTACTCTGTGGATTTCCCTTCGTGGAAATCGCAGGTCGTTTCAGCATGTCCCGAAGGTGAATGCCGGAAAGAAATCTGGGCGTGTATATCATGTCCAAACTGGGGATGTTCTTGCAGGAGAACCCGTTCTTATGGGTATGTTCCCTATTGCCAGTCATCTTGCACTTACATTATTTGATTCTGGTGCATCACATACATTCATCAACCGTACTTTCGTTGAAAAGCATGAAATCCCCATAAAAGAAATCAAAGATGAATTTCTGGTGCACTCGCCGGGAGGGCGTATATGCACACGGGAAATGGTGTATCAAGTTTCTATATCTCTTGGGGGTTATCTCTATCCCACAGATCTGATAGTACTGAAGGAGCAGACTATAGATGTGATCCTTGGGATGAATTGGTTACGCCATTATGGCGCTGTGATTGATGCACTGAATAGAACCATTAAGTTATTTCTACCTGATAACCAGTCTCCTCTTATTATACAATTCCCCAACTCCCAAGAGAGCAGTTGAGACAGTTAATGCAACCTCAGTGCAAGAAATCAAAAATATACCTGTGGTCTGTGAGTTTTCAGATGTATTCTCTGAGGAATTCTTGAATGAGCACTTTGCGGAGTTTCTTCCTTCCTTCTCCTAAGCCACGGTTCGTTTCTAAGAATCGTGACTTTCTGAAAAGATGAGACTTGTAATATGAACCCTTCTACCTTCCTTATGAAACCATGTAAGATGTGTTTGCTTGATATATTTCCTTTTCCATTACTTAGCCCTAAGCTTTGAATCTCGGGACGAGATTCCTTTTAAGGGGAATATAATGTAACACCCCTGGTGTTACGTTAGCCTAAACCTGCCATGTCATCATCATCATTGCATGAGCATTCATAATTAGAACACACTAATGCAAACAACCAAAAGAAGTTTATTTAATTCTAGGGTTGTTTGAGCTCCTTTACATTTCATGTGTATGTGTACACCATTTAAATCTCACTTAAGTGCTTAATCAAGTTTTTAAAAGTAATCAACTAAAAGCAACCTTGGTGTGTACAAGTGCTTGGCTAACCCTGACTTACACCCCTAACCAAGTTTTGCAAGTTAAATGATGCAGAAGCAAGAATCAAAATTAAATTCGAAATCCGAATCCCAAACCCTAACCCTAGTTGGTTAAAGTGTTGGATTTGAATTTCAAGTTCAGTTTTGAGGAGCTAACCATAATTAATTTTCTAAATAAAAGTTGCCAAACTTTGGTACCATTTCAAAGTATGAAGTTTGTACTTTGAAAGTGTGCCATTGGTTGGGTTTGAAAAGTACCACAACACCATTAATTAATTGCCCAAAAATCCAATTTGAAAATCCTTTTCAAAATCCTGAAATCCAAAGTGTTTTTGCCCCCTTCTAAATTTCATCTCAAAATATTTAAAATTTGGGAAAACTCCAAAAATACAGTTTGTGCATCTCTTTGAGCTCTACAACTTTGGTATATAAAGTTTTTCAAGTTTTTGAATAAAATTTAAACTAATTTCAAAAGTTCTCCAAATTGGGAATAGCCCCTTTTGCATTTTAAACCCAATTTCAAAAAATTATTCAGTTTCATGAAAGACTTTCTATATGAAAGTTGTAGATATTGTTAAATGGAACAACTTTTATTTTTGGAGATTTTCATCTTTTACTCAAAAATTAAAAAGTAATTTTGAAATCCTTAAAATTAAGGTTTTGCCCTCTTTTTGAATTTGAAATGCAAATTCAAAATTTATTTGAATTTGACCAAACTTTCTTAATAAAAGTTGTAGAGCATGAAATTTGGGGCAATCTGTTTTTTTAAAGATTTTTGAGTTCAGTTCAAAAGTTGGGACTAATTTGAAAAAGGGGGAGGAAAAGATCTACGTGCTACAGTGTTCAACAGGGGGGGTGCCACCTCGCCGTGCCCATGCCGGCCGGTCGCCGCCGCCGTGGCCGTTCCCGCACCTTCCCCGGCTTTCACGCGCCACCACCCACCTCAACCTCGTCGCGAACCTGCCCTCCACCTCATCGCGCTGCTCGTGCCCTATAAAAGCAAAGACGCCGGCCGCCGACGTCTCTTTTTTTTCCCCACCGCCGTTGAACCGCCTCGCCGCTCGCGCAGAATTCACCGCCACCTTAGCACCTCGGTCCAATTGTGCTCGCCTGCAACGCCGCAACATCCTTGCGCATCCCTTGAACCAATTCTCGGCGCTTGACATCGCCGAAAAAGCCTCGCTCAATCGCCTCTTCTTCCTCGCGGCCCGGCCGCCGAGCCGCCCACGAGCCCTCGCCGCGCCGAGCACCGGAGTCACCGAACGCCGCCCTCCACCAGTTCGCGCCCGCCGCGATCCCGCTCCGTCGTGAACGCCTCCGCTCCGTCTTGTCTCCGGCCGAGACCAACCCAAGCATCAAGTCGTGGTGGCGCCCTCTTGCGCCCCCACCGGTCTTGATCAATCCGAGCTGAAAGTAGCGGCTCACCGCCGATTGCGCCCACCGCCGCCCCATGATTCACCGAGCCGCCTTGATGCGCCGCCATGCGTGCTCGTTGGCGCCCGTGTCGTATAGTACCTTGCCGTGTTCGCCTCGGTGAGAGGAGTATTGGTATAGTTAGTTGCGTCGGGGAGCCGCCGACGGCGACACGCCGCCACCGCCTCGTCCGTACGGAGAAAAGAGAGGGGAGGGTAATGACGCGCGGGGCCGCGTGTCGGTGAGAGAGAGAGAAGGCAAGCAAGCGCTGCGTGCGGGCCAATGAGTAAGCGGGCCGGCAGCAAGGGAGTTGGGCATTGTTGGGCGATCGGGCCGCACAAGTGCCCGAGAGAAGAGGAGAAAGTTTTTCTTTTTTCTAAAATGAATTTTTATTCTCTAATTTTCACCTTTTTGCTATAAATTCATTTGGGCAGTTAAAAATAAAATAAAAATATGTGTGTGCTCCCCATGCTCTGTTTAGGAAAAATGCTAACCCTGGTTTTCAGTAACTTTTGTTTACAATGAAAAATTTGCTCTTTTAATTAATAAAGGCAACTTCTATGTTTTTTAATAATTAAAATATGAGTCCAAAAATTATGAAATTTGTTTTGTGTGCTAATTAGATGATGATGATCTTAATTATGAAGTTTGATCATGTTTTGACTAATTTTTGTATTATGCTTAATTAATACCTTAATTAATTAATGTTTAATTAGTTAATTCCTTGATTAATTAGGGGTTTAATTAATCTCCAATTAGTAAGTTAATTAGTGGCTTTCAACGACTGTAAAAATGGTTAATAAAGTAGTAATTAACCTTAATCACTATTAGCGTTGCTTGATTTTGGGATTGAGTGATGACCCTAGGTCATTAACCCTAATGACCTTCGGCATTTCATGTTGATTGTGTATCGTTAGTCCGTCGTCGCCGACGCTAGCTATACCTTCTTAGTGCAACTATACCGTGAAGAAAAGTTGTACTCAAAGAGGTTAACCATCGTTGCATCATTATCGCATGCTCTTTCATTTCTTGCATCGTAATCATGCATCTCAATTGTGTAGTTGATCCGACCCCCGTCTCTGAGGAAGGTTATCAGTGTGAGGAGGTTGGTCCTGATCTCGGCAGTGTCATCGCTAAACCTAACCGTCGAGCCCCAAGGCAAGCCTCGGATGCATACAAACACGCCCTTGTATTTAAAAAAAGTTTTTATGATTTCATGTGATGATACAATGCATTAGGTATAGGAGTTGTGTGATATCCTACTTGGATGCATTTACCGCATACCTTGATATATTATCCTAGGATACTGTTTTGATTTCAAAAATGCTTAGTATACGCTTTCGCCAGGTAGTAGCATAGGCTTTATAAATAAAATGTTTTCAAAGTGTGATAACCTTATCCCCGTGAGGAAAGTTACGAAAACTTGATGTTACTTGTTGGTATCCCTTCACTTTGATCGGGTCAAGGGTGCGCAACAAGAGCATGATGATGAGAAAGTCGAGACATCGGTGGAGTGACTTGCATCAGGAAGGGCTAGTGCCCTGGTGTAGTGTCGTCCACTTATGTCGGTTAAGGACCGTCCGTTGTTTGGTGCTGGGATCATGAGGTTATTGGATAGTACTAGTCGCATGCTAATGGCGGTAAGCACCCTTGTATGATCCATGCGAGAACGGACAACCGGGACGGAAGTAGCGCGTGTACCCATACTACGAGTGCACCCCGCCGACGGTTGTGACCGACGGCGTAGGGAGATGGTGTCTTGTACTCTCGTGGCTAGGACCCGTTCGTGCGGAGAAATGCAAGCGCGAAGTTGATGTATGTGAGATGTTCGGTCCCTGCATACATCGTGTGGCTAGGAAGCCCCAAATTTGGGTATATAAAGTTTATTCGAATCGCCGTTGCTCCATGATATGGGAGACTTGATCCGAGTCCCGTATCGTAGTAATAATAAAAGTGTGAGAATGAAAGTTTTGGAATTCGGCATATGTTTGACAAGTGATTGTTATAGTAAGGACCGACTTAGTCTCTTTTCGCAAAAGGATGTCTTTTGATCTTGCTAAAGCCTCACCTTGATTCCCATTAGCCGGCATTCCCGAAGTCTTCTCCAAATTTTTTAGTCGGGTAAGTCTTGCGGAGTACTTTTTTGTACTCGGGGTTTGTTAACCCTCATTGCGGTGTGAACCGCATGAGTAAGTGTGCTATGGCCCTTTGCCGCATGATGGTCGTTGAAGAAGCGCCGACGAGGAATGAATTGAGTGGCCTGCAGGCGGGGCACTTTCGTTGTGTGGTTCGTAATTAAGTTATAGAATGGTACTTCCATTTGGTTTGTAATAATGACACTGGTTTGTATAAGTTTGCAAAAGGTTTGTAAATTAAGTTATTGTAAGTCTTCCGTTACTCGGTATTTGTGCATGAAAACCTGTTGTAATCTTTGTGATGTCTCTGTAAGTATCGATCCCGAGTAATCGTGGTTTATCGGGGATCCACCCGACGGAACGTTTTTAAGTTATGTGGTGTACAAGCATAGCCGTCAGAGGTCTTAAGGACAATGTCAGGTGCTTGTGGGCCATATAATTTAGAAGGTTCTGCCACAAAATTGGGCGGTTCTGTCACACTTGGGATTGTGTATTATTTGGTTACTGGTCTGTCAATCTTAGGACGGCACAAATCTAGATTTTCAGTTTCAAACTTTGATCTTGTTGGCTGATACGGATTTTTTTATCCATTAAGTTGAACTCTTATCTTATTGTATCTATTGACTCTACTTTTTTTAATCTATGATACGAGGTTCTCTAGTAACTATGTCATATAATTCACTCTTTTTAATGAAAAATAGGCTATATTTCTGACAATGAAAAAACTATTGAGTCTACTTTTTTATATATTTTGACGAAAAATAAACATGTTAGGTCATAGATTACATTTGTAAGTACTAAAATAGAATAAATGGTCATGTATCTTTCTAATTTTTGTGAGAATTTTTAGAATTAACTTTCCTAGTGTATGCATGTTTACTTGGTCTATGTAGTGGCACATAGCTTTATGCTTATTTTAATTTAATAGTGACTGAAGTGCGTAAATTATAGCGTATTTTATAGCTATTGAATTCTTTTGTATGATACCTTATATTATTGTATATAAGTAGATTTTAGTGGTATTTTAGTTTGTTTCTACAACGGCATAGGTGGATCATTTAGATACAAATTAAAGATGTTTGTTTAAATAGTATTTCATAATGACATACGTGCATAGTCTATTGATGTAAATTTGGGGGGGTTTATTTTGGATTGTTTTTTTCGTAATTGTAGAGGTAAGTAATTTAGATCAAAGTTCAGCTAGGCGCTAGGCGTAATCTAGGCGCTAACCCTCAGCCTAGCGCCTAGGCGGGATTAATCGCGCCTAGGCGTTTCTGGGCGTTTTTCTAGGCGTTTTGTATATATACTAATATACGTGTATTATCTTCTAAAAAAAAAGAGTTGAATAGTAGCCTAGATAGATAGAAAGGCTGGCCTAAATAGATAGAAAGGCCCAAGAGACAAGGCCCAGCCCATCTCCCTCTCAACCCTATCCATCCATCCCACTCAGGCACGTCCATCTCCCCTCCCCTCGCGTGACCGCCGCCAAGACGCCTTCAAGGCTGCGCCGCCTTCGCCGCCCGCGAAGGACGCTTCCTCCACGCCCCACCGGCGCAGCCGCGGTTCCTCTCCCTCTCCGGCTCCTCCACGCCCCACTCGCCGCCGCCCGAAAGCTCCTCCGCCACCAGCAACCTCCGCCGTGCTGCCGCCGCCGCCCGCGCCCTCCGCCGCCCCGCACAAGCCGGCGCGAGTGCCCGCCGCCCGCAGGCTCCTCCTCCCCACCGGCGACCTCCGCCAGCGCTCCTCCACCCCCACCGGCGCCCCGCCGTCGAGCGCCGCCGCCGCCTAGGGGTCCGCCTACCTAGGCGAGGCGGGGAGCCTCCGATTCGTGACTAGTCGCGTCTAGGCGGCGCCTAGCGGAACATTGATTTAGATGCAAATTTAAAAGATTATTTCAAATTACAGAGGTGAGTAATTTATGTAAAAATTTACATGTATTTTAGATTACCTTTCATAGTAGCAACGGTGGATAATTTAGATAGACAATTTCAGAAAGTAATTTAGATCATCTTTTATCATACTAGAGGTGGCTAATTTAGATACAAGTTTATGAGGTTTTTCAAAAAAAAAAAAAAAAAGATTTTATAATTACATATGTATATTAATTGTTTATAGAACATAATAAATCTAATAACTATTATTGGCCTTGATGATTGGAGTTTACCTAATTAAAGACCACATATTTATGATTATTATGAGAATTTACCTTTTATTCTAGCATATCATATAAGAAATAATGTGAATGCTCCGTTGGAGCCTCTAATTAGTCCTCTCCGTTCCAAATTGTAAGGTATAGTTTTTCTAGATGCAAAGCTTTCACTATACATTATGTCTAGATATATAGTAAATGGTATCTATCTACAAAAGTCATGATGATTATAATTTGAAAATTGATAGATTAATAGTAAAGGAAAGGTGGGTCATTTTATAAAACATAATAGACTCCATAGCTATTGTTAGTGACGATGAATTGAGTATATCAAACTTAAAGTCAGATGTTTTATTGTTACAAGGTTTTTTATGATTTATCTTTTTTTTTCTAGCAGGTCACATAATGATTGGTGTGGATGTTCTGTTGGGTCTGTGACTAGTAGCAAGAAGTTTGCATCATTCAAGTTTAGGCCATATTTGGATTGGAATAATTTAAAAAAAATGCATTCTCATGGAAAGTTTATAAAGATTGGTGTTTGGGACAGAGGAAATATACATCACAAAGAAAATTATTCGTGTACTCTACAAAATATAGGGGAAAACAACCGTTAGAAATCAAGGAAAATCTTTATGCCTGCATGGTCGCTTGCAGTTGTGCCTCCCCCTGTTGTCGCCGCCCGCATCAAGAGTGCTGCCCACCGTGCTAACACCTGCATCGTTCTACGTGCATGCTGTCTAGGAAAAAATAACTTTTTGCAAACCACACCCTAATTTTTATAAAAATATTGACCAACTTACAAATAATCTTTCATGTTAGTCTACTCAAAGTTTAGGTGCCAAAATAGGCCACTTGAAGTTTTTTTGTATCAAATAATTTTAGCAATGACTTAACTACGCGCCGCTATATTTTTATTGCCCCGCCTGCATGCTAGGACACCCGACGCAACGCCCGCCCGCTCCCTTTCACCTCTCTCTGTATATATATATCTCTCTCCTCCCAACGGCGACCTCCTACCTAGAAGGGGCCTCCTTTTGCCTGCGCGCTCGTAGCTCCTTCCTCTCTCCCCTCTAGCGGCGGGCATGACGGATCTAGCGAGGTAGGCCAACTTTTCCTCGTCCTCCTAGATCTCCGAGTTAGAGTTTCGGTGAGCTCTCATCTCATCTTCTCCAACTTCGGTGGTCTTAGAAAAGGAGGATTTGGGGGCGAGGGAGAGCGGCTAGGCAGTGCGGATGGTCGGTTAGGGGAGGTGGAAGAGGTCAAGTCGAGGTGGGGGGAGTTGGCGCGAGGGGGAAAGGGAACGCAGCCCCAGAACTTCGGTCAAGCCCTAGCGCACTGTTAAGGCGGGAGGGGGCAGCATCTGGGGCGAGGGTCATCAGGGCAAAGAAGACACTGGCAAGAAGAACAAGGCGGGACGAGGAAGAAAGGAAAGAGGGCTGTGCTAGGTTAGTCCAATATTTTTTTCAACCCCAAAAACCTTTTTTGTTCTCTTTCTTTTGGACACTATTAGAAATGGGATGCAAAAATTAGATCTGGTGGCATTAATTTTCGTATGGCACATAAGGATCGATATAAATTTTGCTGGCACAAAAGAACTCATTTTCTACCCCCTTGGACTTGATCGAGCGGAAACATCCACTGACTGGGAGGGCCCGCATAGGATGATGATCTGACTTCGGCTACATCCTCCTCTTCCTCTCCTACCCGCCGCCTCCGCGCACGGTCTGCTGCTCCCGGCGTCGCTAGGCGCTACCCGCTAACCGCCGCGGACAACGCCACGACGTCACTGAAAAAGAGAAGGGATCCAAATATCCAATTGAGACCCACCACCGAACGAGTCCAAATCTGCTCGTCTCCCCACGAAGGCACTCCGGCGCTCGCCGGCTCCGCCTTCTCCGGTTCTCCCACCCATCCAAGCGCAGCTCCGGAAGCGCCAGGGGCGGACGAGCGCCACCCAAATTTAGCAGCCGCGGAGCGCGTGGGCGTGAGCCCGTAACGAGGATCGATGGGGTACCTGCCGTCCCTGAGCAGCAAGGCGGCGCACTTCGTGTCCGACCTCACCACCGTCATCCTCAACCCCGTCTCCGAGCGCGAGACCTCCCACCTCCCCGTGAGACACCGGATCCCGGCTCCCTTCCCTTCCCCTCCCCTATCCTCTCGTGTAGGCGATTCGGTCCGGTTTTCTGAATTGGGGGTCTCGCTCGCGCTCCCGATGCGGGCGGTTGGGCGACTCGGGCGTGGCATCCGCTGGGGTAAAGAGTGATTTCGCAGCTGGGCCGTTCTATCGTTAGGGTCTGGTGTGCGATTCCTGGGGTTTTAGTGCTGATTGCTGCTAATTAGGACAGGCTTTGGTTGGTGGAACTGTTGCTAGCTTGGCAAGCGCTCTTGTTTAGTTCACCTATAGGATTTGCTGCTTCTGGTATGAGAATTATTCAGAAATTGGGACTACAATACAGTTTGGGGGCTCTTCACTGTGCCAGGCAATCTGTGTTCCTGAAATAATTTAGATTTAAGGATGTTTATTAGATGCCTATGGCATGCAAAGGGCACACTGAAATAGGTCTATTGCATCAATGTATTTTGCATTTCCTGTGTGTTTTCACTTGTCATGCAGGAAAGTTCTGATGGAAACCAAGTTCTATCCACCCTTTGGTTAAATTTTCAATTATGTTGTCTTTTTATGGTGTCATTGACTGGCTGATAGATGTAGCTGCAAGGCCAAAGTTGATCAATGGTATTTTGGTAGCTTTCCATTTCTTAATTCTTTCTGTTTTACTCTCTTGTTCATGCTGGAGTCTGTTGTTGCATGTCGATGATTTCTGTACATGTGTTTGGTTCCAGTTAGTACTAGCACTTATTGTTAACCATATCAGATTTTGACTCATCATCTCGTGTTATTGAAAACTTATATTTCAATTTCTTTGGAATTTTGCAGGAGGTTGAAGAAGTGCAAGAAAATTTGGAGGATGATAAAGATTCTGAACACAATTCTGATAGCCTTGATGGCCCTGACACATCTTCCTTTAGAGCATTCTTGATCTCATTTTTGTCGTCATCGAGCTCTAATAACGATTCAATGGAGATAATTACTGAGCAGAATGGGGACATGGGTTATCCTACTTTAACACCCATGGGAAAGGGAAGCAAGGGAAGAACAGGTCTGATAAGTAGGGGGAAGCATTCCATTGGAAAAATCATTAACAAGGCAGCAAGGATTGGTGGTTTCAAACAAACAACTGCAGAGCCTAAAATTGACAGGGAGGCAGTAGCTCATACTGAACCAGATGCACCTGTACTGGAGCGCCAGGAACCAAAGGAAGTTGCTTCCTTCAGTAGTTTGCCAACTATGTCGGAACCATCTGTTCTTTTGTCAGAACTGATGCAATCAATTCTTTATGCTTCTCTCCCGGTTCTTGCCCAGGGAAGGAACTGGGTCTTGCTATACAGGTTTAAGATGTCTCTATTCTGATATGTTCTAACTTTTGATCATGTTGGGTCTACTGTTATCTAATGTTTATGTTCATAGTTGTGCAGTACATGGAGGCATGGCATATCTTTATCTACTTTATATAGAAGGAGCATGCTTTGCCCTGGTTTCTCACTCTTGGTAATGTTACTGTTTCATAAGTAGCTCAAATATTATGGTTTTTCACTATTACTTAAGAAACGGCAGCCTATTTCACCTCCACAGTTGCTGAAAGTTTCATATTTTTAAGCGATAGATCTTATTTAACTCCATAAGTTACTATATTGTTGATTTTATGGGCACTCATAGCATCAGCTGATATAATTTAAAAAAACAAAAGTGCCATAGATTGTTTACTGCTACTTTTCCATTATTCATCTTCTTATGTTATGTTGCAGGTTGTTGGGGATAAAGAAGGCACAGTGTTTGGTGGTTTAGTTGAGGCCCCATTGCAGCCATCCAGTTCAAAGAAGTATCAGGTTTCGCATCAACACTTCCATAAATTGTATTTTTTAAAAAAAAAAAATCAGGTGCTGATATTTTGCAAATTAATCTTGCAGGGCACCAATAATTCCTTTGTTTTTACTAATTTACATAATCACCCTGTCATATATCGGCCGACAGGTAATTTTCAGTTTTATCCATTTCATGGTTTGCTTGATAATATCGAAACATGGTGAAATCTCTATTTCATGTTATTTCAGTGCATTTAATATAACAATTTTACCAATTCAGCTGTGACTTTGTTGCATTCTGAGAACTGTTTTTCTTTGTGTAAGCTATTGAAAATCTATTTACTGAAGGCGCAAATAACAATTTACCAATTCAGCTGTGACCCTTGCAAGTTGCAAGTGGCAATCTAGTTTGAGGATTGATTAACATTTAAAATATTTTAGGCTGTGTAATTTTAATTATGCAGAGGTTGGAAGTGATCTGAAGACCTGGTTGTATCATCTTGATGTAATAGCCTTGTTTTCAATAAGCTTGCTTCATCTAAAAGTAAAAAACTTACTGCAGGCGCAAATAACTATTTTACGGTGTGCTCCACCGACTATTTGGCTCTGGGGGGAGGAGGTCATTTCGCACTTTATCTTGATTCTGACCTGTAATATCTCGCACCAACCACAACTAATATACAAGTCATTAGTTTCCACACAATTCACCTTTCTTTTCTGCATTTCTCTTTGCAGTTTGACTGGTTCAAGTTCAAATTCAGAGACTTTTAACAATGGGTGTTTATCGCATTCTTCAGACTTCTCAGTCAAAGATGTTGAGGTATTTAAAATGTTCAAGCAGCATTCTGCATCTTTCTTCCTGGTGAACATAATTGCATCCAAATGATCAAGAAGCTTTCAAGATGAATCTATCAACGGAAATAATTCTGCAAGGACATAAAGAACCTTTTTATGGACGTCCGCATGTTCTGCTGAGTTTGGAAGAAAGGAACTATTTAACTGTTCTGTTTTCGTTTAATGCAGCTTTGGGGCTTCGTCTACCCTTCCAAATACGAGGAGATGCTGACACTCTGCCGGACTGAGAAACCTGGGATCTGTCGATGGTGACCATCCCATAGCCAGTTGAACTGCCAAATAGACATGCCGACATGCCACATCTGTACAGTTTTTAGTTGAGATTTGCGAGCATTTTTGTGCGCAGGACCAGGTAGTACTGGAGACTTGCTTTTTGTCAAGCGAGTTTGCTCAGATTTGTAAATACTGAACCTTTGTTACTGCCGC
This sequence comes from Chrysopogon serrulatus, assembly GCA_015844335.1. NCBI lineage: Eukaryota > Viridiplantae > Streptophyta > Magnoliopsida > Poales > Poaceae > Chrysopogon > Chrysopogon serrulatus. The sequence continues at coordinate 90,256 of JADLZL010002172.1, forward strand.
ATGGCGAAATATGGATGTTACTGTGTTGTTGTTCGAGACTTCCAGTGTTGGGCATTTTGAGGTAAACTAACACATGAAAGCCGTCAAATTAAACGTCCACTGATGAATGGTCCCCACCTCAGAACACTGCATAATCATCATTTTAGAAGAATTGAAATGCAGAACTGCAACGCCAAAATCATGCAGTTGTCATTCCAAATGTGCTGGAAAACAACATCTGATTATAACTCAGTATAAGCGAATATCTAACACAATCAAGTGTGCTCACCCTGAGAGCTTAGTCTCAGAACAAAATGTTAGTCTACATTTCTGAGTTGCTCGCATGATCTGCACGGGTAAAACTGCAATTGCAAACAATAATATTATCACCACAACTTCAAAAAGAGCACTGTATACTGCACCATATATCTCGTCCTCACGAAACAAGTGAAAAACACAAATAACATCAACAGACGGTCACCAAGGAGACCACCAAGGAGACCTTTATTATCCGAAGTAACAAAACATCAGCTTCAACATCTGAGTGAACCCCCCAGTAAAAAATAAAATAAAAATAAAAATACTTGAGGTAGTTTCACCAGCTAGGAGAAAATCATTAGAGCCTAATAAAAGAGTGCAGCACCAATGTAGATTCCCTCTTCTCCACCTTTCTGGTACATCATCAAGCAGCCTGGGAATAAAAACGGAAGCCGCTTGACTCTGCAAGCAAACCCTTAAATGTCACAGGATGGTAAAGAACGGATAGGGGTTGAGGTTTTCTTTTCCTGTTCTGGAAGGGTAGCTAACTAGCTATACATGAATGAAATATCTACAGCACTAAGTTGGAATTCGCCTACCATCATTTTATTACTTTCATTCGACTGAAAAACTGTTGAAATCAACCAACTATTTCCTATATCATGACGGGAGGTTTCCTATAACTCGAAGTATGACGCCATGTACAGCCTTACTCCAATGTCCACCGCACAATCCTCACCACCAATTGCATGAAGAACCACCGGGATGTCACTCATGTAATGTATCACCAAGGGCAGAACAGCTGGAGCGGCCTGAGCTTTCACTGCATCGCCACTCAACAAAACAGACTTGGCAATGCAACCGCCAGCTTCTGTTGCCCCTGATTCCTCATCTTCTTCAGACAACTCTGAAGGGTTCACCACCATCGCGACTTCCTCAATTGGCCTGCACTTCATATGAGTTCCCCTCCTTTGAGCAGGCTTGTTCCTGCATGCATCAAGCACTAACGTTCCAGTAGCTTCTAACCATTCAACTGATAAGCCCTCAACTTCATCATAATATATCCTTCGTTCCATCTGCATCATAAAATCATAGTGAGGTGAGGAAGAAAAATTAAACAAGTGTTCCTTTTACATGAGGGTTGGCAAAAAAATCATACCGCAAGCTTGGGCACATAAACTGACATGAATCTGGGTCCAAGCCCCAGAACTCTAGCATTGCAGGCCACAACCTGCAAACATAAAACAGCAGAATTTCAAAATAAAGCTCACAGGAAAACTTGCTCGAAAGCTGGAAATGGAGATGCACCAGTTACCTCTTTGTTCTTTATCAGAGCCCACAAGTACAGCTTCTGGCCAGCATCTTCTGCACGGCGACCAGCCCACTTTCTTTCATTACAGTGTTCAGCAATTTCCCCAAGATTTTCAGAGCAAGGAACCTTAAATTTCTTAGCTGCAGCAGAAAGTGCTTTTTTTCCTTCTTCAGATTCAGCAGCATCCTTGCACAACTGGAGGCCTGTAAAACATCTATCCATCAATTCACAAGATGCTTTGACTCCATTCCGGCCTGTGGAAGATTTCCTTTGCTTCATATACACTTGTTCAGCCTCAATCACCGCATTCAGAGTCCTGTGAACAATTATATCAGGGTATCTTCGAAGTGGTGAAGTAAAGTGTGTATACAAAGGGACAGACAGCGCATAATGTGCCCAATCATCTTTCTTGCTTATCAGGTCCCCTGTGCAGAAGTATTCTGCTGCTTGCATTTGCTTTGAAGCATAAAACATGAGAATATCAAACATAACAGGATCCTCTTGCAACTTCTCCTTTATTCTAGAAAGTGAAAGGTGGAGTTGACCAGATGATGAAGCATCCAATTCAAAACCATTCTTAGCACAAAATGCCTCGAATTCTCTGAACTTCCGCAAATTAGGTTCAGGGTGTCTACGAAGCAAGGCACAATCAGGGAATGCATTAGATATGACTTCTGCAGCTGACATATTTGCCAACAACATTAGCTCCTCAACAATGAAGCAAGCATTGTTCCTCACATAGCGATAGCTATCACATGGAGCCCCATCTTCATCAAACAAGATCATAAGCTTTGCAGTGTCAAGAGCAAGAGCTCCACCCTTGAACCTAATTTCCTTCAGATTTTTTGAGACCTCATAAAGGCCTCTAAGTGACTTGATAACATCATCTCTCTCAAACATACCATGTACTTCAAGAGAAGAAACAGCAGATCTAGCCTGACTGGCTTCATTACATATCAGATCCTGCACAAGCTCATATGACAGCTTGCAGCATGAAAAGATGATGCTTCGACCCATCCAGCGACTAATTATATTACCATGAGGATCAATATCCCAAATAATTGAAAAGGCAAGCCTGTCTACACCTGGATTAAGTGAAACCACTTCTGAAAGTCTTGAAGGCAACATTGAGATTTTATGTTTCAGGGTGTAAACACTAGTAGATCGACTTTGAGCTTCAGCATCTAACGCCAGTCTCTGGATGTACAAAGTAAGAAACATCTGCAATGTGAACCCCAATACGGACAGTTCCTCCAGAAAGTACTTCAATTGATATAGCATCATCAAGATCTGATGCGGTAGGAGGGTCTATTGTAAAAGACAAGACCTTCCTCAAATCTTTTCTCGCTTCAAGTTCTTTTTGAGGAATCTTCCAACAATTGTCAGGAAGACATGCCAAAGACTCGGGGGAAAACTCAGCATCAGATATCGCATTCTCAAATAATATAGCATCCATGTGTGTTTTAACATGTCCACCCTTTCCCAAGAACCGTACAACATGGGCATAGGGATAGAGATTTTCCTCGTTCCATTCATCAATTCGTGCAGCAACCAATTCTTTCTCAATAGCTGTGTCACCTACTAGGCTCTGTCTGACACTATCTGGCAAAGTGCTAAAACTCACAACCATCTGAGGGAATTTGGGGTCAGTAGGCAAGAGAAGAAACAAGCCTGTAACTGATGATGCTCTGTTGTTTATCCTCTTTAGACCCATCTGATTTTTCTGCTGCTCTCCATCAGGGAACTCTGAGAAAGAGGCAAGGAAACCTACAATGGCAACACGCCGCGGAGACTTCTTAATGACTGATAATACTTTCCCAGTAGGACGTCTGCTTGGGTGAGAATATATCATGGCACAGATCCTTTGTAATGCTCTCGCAGCCTCACTCTTTCCTTCATTCAGGTCTATCCCATTCCTTTCAGGGACAGTAGCATTCCCGTTTCCACACTTAACAGCTTGACTAAAACCACTGTTCTTGTGAGGGGGATGCATCCTATCCAAGACAGGTACGCCATTACTGCAATTTTCAAACCTGCAGCCATCATCTGCCTGTCCTTTCTTCCAACTATGATTCCCATTTGCTTCACTAACCTCATGGACCACATAATCTCCTCCTACTGCAGGGTTGCATGCAACATTTGGACCTTTCATTCTAGTCCATTGAGCAACAGGGTCCAGTGTGATAGCAACAAGATCACCTTCAACCTGAAATATAATTCAGGAGATAACATGATGCTGTGAGTTCAAAATCCATGTAGCATAAACAGGCACAGCTAGAGAGCAGAATGGTGTAGGCACTGTGCATTGGAACTCAACCCCTTATAAGAAACCATATGGTAAGACATCAAGATAAAATAATGTTAGTTTAGGAAGCATAATCTTTGTTAGGAGTACTGGTAAAGAAATAGAGAACCCTCCGGCGTCCAAGAGAGAAGATAAAATTTATTCAATGAAAGGATGAACGAGAGCACCACATGCAGCAGAACACTAAAACCCAACAAAATAATCAATGATGTAAAACTAGTAATGCAGCTTTGTTTGAATCATTTCTGAAAGTAAAAGCTACTGTGGTAATAATTCCGGTGGTCACATGTTATTCCAAGAAATGCCAATTGGTGCTGGTTGCAGTCCTGACTAAGTTCAACATGAAAGCACATTAAGCATATATAAAACTACCTTTGCAGGGAACAAGCTAGTCATACTTTATGTTCCTGGTATGCAGAAGGTACGGGTTATTTTCAGCACAAATTGAGATGCCCAATTCTACGACATGACAAACATTTGATAGTTGGAGATGCTACAAGAAGGAAAGATACAGCATCAGGGCATCACGAACGTATATAACCAACGTAGAACCTAACATGGGCCCCATGTAGTCTAAAAGCTAACGCAGCTGCATATAAGGCCAGAATTGGTCTTTAGATGGTCCCCACTCCAAAATAAAAAAAATGCCGATATTATCATCCTCGCTGCGCCACACTGGTTCACTCCTACCGTTCCCCAACCCGCCTTCTCTTTCTATCGCCACCTGCTTTTTTAATCACTAAGAACGAGCCTCAAGCTTACGGTCCAATCGTAAACTTTTTCCCCTTAAGGTCGATGGCTAGTTGGCTACTATGTGTAAGGTCAACCTTAGCAATGCCGGTTAGGCCTTAAGGTCAATGGTTTTTGCACACTCCAGATGCCCTCATAGCGCTGAATTTTGTCCCGAGTCACATTTCATGCCAAATCAGACAACGTTTTTATTCCTCCTGACTGGGTAACTACTAACTAGCGAAGCAAAAAATACATTCCAGGCATGCCTAACCAGTTAACAGAAACACGACACACGAGCTTAGCATGATAGCCTGCCTTTGCATTATCCAGTACCGACTAAAACTTCCTTATGGGGCAGCTTCGTAAACAACCAATAAGTAGCACATCATGCATGCAGAGACGTACGTACCGCTCGGTTTTGTGCCAATCCTGTAATGAGAACATCCACCGGGATGCCATCAATTGTGCAGTACGCCTGCAAAATCACACAATTCAAACGTTACCACATAGTTGCAATGGAACAGTACAACGTTAGTGATCAGATCACAGAGCCGTGCTTACCTCATTTCGGTTGTGAGCGTTCACCCTGAACTTCCCCACGAACGCATACCCTCTCTGCGTAGCAAAGGCATAAAAAATCAGTGCGTCAGTTCACGCGAAACCACAACCACCAAAACCGCAAACCTCCCATGGCACCAGCGAGTACCTTGACGGCGTCCTCCACGGCCCGCTCAGGCCAGTGAGGCTGGAAGTAGCGCATCGCCGGAGCTCCCCCGCCCACCCTCGACGCAGGCGCCTCCGTGGGTCTCGGTCTCGGCGCGGGCAGCAGGGGGGCAGGACTGGCTCGTTCCCGCCGCGGGCGCCTCCGCCTCGGCGTCGACACCGGCGCCGCTGCTGCCCACGTGCATGGGCGGCATCGATCTGACCGACCTCGGCCCCGCGGCGTCCGCGTGCGGCCCTGCGGCGGCGCGGCGACGACGGCCGCCTGCTTGGAGCGCCGCGAGGAGCGGCGGCGGTTTTTCCTCCTCTCCTTCTCCGCTTCCTCGGTCGCAGAGGCCGCAGCAGCAGCAGGTGGCGGCGGCGGGGCGGGTATGGGCACCGCAGCTGTGTGCTCCCCGGTGGCCCTCATGATGCAGACGACGCTCGCTTATCTCCTCCGAGGACACGCGGCGGTGGAAGTGGAACCCTAGATCTGAGGCGTCCTCCGCTTCGTCGCGCTCCCCTCGTCGACACCGATGGATAAAAAAACGAGGTGTCGAGGCGCGGGGAGAGGAGAAGGGGACTGCAAGGAAGGGATGAAACAGAAAGGGAGGAATGGAGGAGGAGAGCCGAGGGCGGGGAGGGATATGTTGTTTGCTGCTTCGCGAAGCGGATTAGGGTGGTGGCGCTAGTATAATCGAGGGCGGGCGGCTTTGGTATATTGGCGTGGCTTGCGAAGGGAGGAGGAGTACGTGTTGGCGGCCCGGGCCAGCGCTACGCTTGGCGTTGCGGGGGCGAGGACGGCAGCGGGACGGAGGAGAATGGACACCGGACACGGGATGGTCGGCGGCGGGTGGGGTTACCCACGCGCCGACTATTGCCTCGCTTTCCGCCTTTTCCAAGGAGCCGTCGTTTTCACGTCTCAGAGCAAGTATTATAAGGCCCAGTCAGCCGGCTGTATGTGTGTCCACGTCATAAAAATCTGATCTGGCAGATGCAGAAGAGGAGAGAGAGAGCTGGATCGGCGCTTATTTCTTCGCCGGGCGAAAGCACAGCGCACGAGGCAAAAAAGCCAGCATCCAGCCAAAGCGGGCGGTATGAATCAGCTATTCACTGCTCCATCTACCTCCCTTAGGATCCTCTGTGCTGACTCCACTATGTGTTCAACTATGTGCTACTCCATTTGGTCCACAACTTCAATATAAAAAAGGCAACCTTCACTAATTAGCACTTTGGCTCTGGATAGTTTGCTAATCATCCGGCAATTGACAGCAACGAAGCATGGAGCATGTCAGTATGTTTAAATTGGCCACAAAGATATTGTTTACTATAGATCCCTGATGATGATATTTCATATAAGCATCAAATACTCATCTGTTTCTAATCGCCAAGGTAACAGCTAGCATACAGCCTACCTATTATACGAATGTTTGTCAAAGCTGGCTTTAAGTGACATGGCAGGATCTTACAGCCGGTAGTGGACGAAATTATTAAACTTGCTCTCACACCTCCATGAGCTTCGTGCGTGCGCGCGCGCGTGGCGCCTGCCTGTTGTCCCGGGCTTCCTGGTTGGTTGATCGTTGATCCTGCCTTTTCGTACGGTGCGTTGGGGGTATGCCGGTATGCTCTCACCTCTTGAGCTCTGCAATTGCCTCGGCATGCTTGATCTCAGATGCAAACCCCGGAGTAAAATTGATCGGAGGCATACTAATGATTATTATCGAATTAACCTTGTGTTCTTGTTTGTCACGGCTTTATCATCCACTTGTGTAAAAAAATAATCCAAAATCACTGATAGCAATTTTTGACTGGTGGCCTGTGCCCTCACTCAGTCGGCACTACCTAGGTGGCTAGGTCCGCCCGTTGATCCACTATAGTTACGTCCTATTTGAATCTTATTAAATTCCATAATCATTAGTATTCATAGCTGATAGCTACCCCTTCCATTCTAAATTATAAATTATAAGACGTTTTGTTCTTTTCTAGATTTAGTATAGCTTCTGCTATGCACTTAGATACATATTATGTTTATTTACATAGTAAAATCATCATGCATCTAAAAAGCATAAATATCTTATAATTTGGAATAGAGAGAGTAACTAATACTACTATTCCATCTATTGCAAAATATTTTTTTTGTTTTTTTTAAAATACTTCTCTTTTAGTATGTATCTAATATGTATAAGTATATAGCAAAAACTATCTAGAAAACATCAAAACAACTTACAACATGGAGTTAGATGGAGTACTTATATAATTAGCAGGGTTATATAAATCCATGTACCAACTTATTATTAATAGATGGTTAATACCTATTAACAACCCCAAACATACTATAGTATAGTAGATCTACTAATAATTAGCAGATTTGTTTAATCCACTTGTATTATTTTTACTTACCAATTATTAACCCTAGCCGATCCAAGCATGCCCTTAATTTTAGTTACAAACTCTTATACCATATTTGTTTTAACGGGTAGATTGTGCATTTTTATACAAACACGTGTGTTAATCTATCCTTACATTTAGAACACATTTTAGTTACTACAGATAAGGCCTGTTTTACTTGGTGTCTAACCTTATTTGACAAACAATGGATGATGCGGAAAGTATGCCAAACAAAATTGAAGCAATATCTATGGCAGAGCATAAACTGGACAATCTCTTATAAAAGCAAACCTCACTTTTTTCAATATCCATGTACAAGCTATACACAGTGTCATACCCCACAAAGCACCAATAATAAGTGCTACAACACCTCCCACTAAATGCAATTATTATTTTTTAGTCTATCAACATACAATACATCTATGTGTGTGCTATTTGTTTGGCCATTACACACTCCTACAATTTATTAGCATTTTATTTTATTTTTCCATTAACCTACCTAGTTTTGGCAACACATTTCATACATGCAATGATACAACTATTACTTGTGTAAGAAAGTCCCACAACAACATGCAGGGATATTCTTCTAGTTATCTAGTAATTATTAGATGTCGTGTAAATAAAACTATAGTAGCATGGCTCAATGAGTACTATATCACAGTTCTTTTTTCTAAACGGCTATTATAATATCTAGTAGATATATATGTCTGTAAAAATATATTTTTTTGAAAACGTGCACATAATGTTTTCAGAATTTGTATGGCCAAAATTTTGTTTAAAAACGTTAAGTTTCCTTCATCCAAGAAAATAAAACACTAGCCTTGAGATCACGCTTGAAGATTGGTGCGAGCAGCCCACCAAGACAAGACCGGATAAACCACCACAGCAATCCTCTTATCCTCGAGCCCAAACTGCGGTAGCGGAAACGCGAGCGCTGCGGAACAACAATGGCGACGATGTCTCTTGCTGCGGCGTCACCCCTCGCCTCCACTCCCCGCGGCATCGCCGCTCCGGCTCCTCGCACGGCATTCCTGTCTCTCCGCTTAGGTGGCGTGCCGGCGACGCGGTTCGCTGGACTGGCGGCGGCGTCACAGCCAGTGGAGGGTCGCGCGGCGGCGGTGGTCGCGATGGCGAAGAGGGAGCAGGAGCTGGAGGAGATCCGGGCCATGACGACGGAACAGCTGGAGGAGGAGGTCGTAGACCTCAAGGGGGAGCTTTTCCTGCTCCGCCTTAAGCGCTCGGCGCGCCAGGAGTTCAAGAACAGCGAGTTCGGCCGCATGCGCAAAAGGGTACATTGCTCCCTCTATTCATGACTGTATGAGTTTTGTTGACGGAGTTGTTGATTTCATCTGGTAAATTAGCATAGATTGGTGGGAAATATGTCGAGCTTATGATATAGTTATATGAAAAACAAATCGATAGTTTCTTTTGTCAAACGATGGATGATTGACGGGGTGTGCTCCATATGGCCACTTTACAACCTCTATTATTCAGTGACGAAGAGTTTAAGATAGTTTGAGTTCTGGTTCAATCACAACAAACAAAATGGATTCCTGACTGGATCAACTAATATATGATATCAGGTGGAAAGTTCATACTTGCAGCTATTTCCCATTTTATGGGTGGAACTTAAATTATAAGTTAAAGTCTTACTGGTTCCCATACCGCTGCTGTGACAGGTTTTATGCATGTCTTTATGTTAGTTGATTACAAGGATATTCCAAAGCTTAATCTTTATAATCTATATTACAATCTGCACTGCAATGGATAGAATTTTTGTTTCTGTGGACATCTGAGTCCAGATAAAAGAATCTTGTAAGCCACAGAACTATGGAGATTGTTCACAATATATGAGAAAAGCCTGCATGGTATAGAAACAAATGCCCTATAATAAGATGATTAGGAATCATACTTGTCACCTTTTCACTGGACTAGACACATGCATGCCTAGAACAAACAATTCACTGCAGATTGATCAAACCTTTGTTCCTCTAATGTGGCCTGATCAATAAGCTGGCAATAAGAAAGGAATTTGTCAAGATAATGCTGATTTGGACTTCCTACTCTTCCTTTTCAGTTAACCATGTACTCCGTATTTAGAATTATCTGTTTACTCAAATTTTTATCTTCAGATTGCTCGTATGCTGACTGTGAAAAGAGAGCGGGAAATTGAACAAGGAATCAACAAGAGATTGTCTAGGAAGCTTGATAGAAAATGGAAGCAGAGTATTGTGGTCAGACCACCACCATCTCTTAGGGAGAAGAAAGAGGAGTAGAAAGCTGCTAAAGAGGGCAATCTGCAAATGTCGTTTCATGCGAATGTTGCAGGAAGGTTCCTTTGTGATTTCAACCCTTATTTCATTGTTATGTATTCCATGTTTACATTTTGCTAAGCATTGCTATCCGAATCTGAATTTCAGTCATTAGTCTCTTCTGTAAATTTTGATTTACGCTTCTATCTGTGTTATCCATGCATTTTCTTATCTGCTCCACATGTGAACTGCACTTTAGCCATTCTGAATCAAATCAAATTGATGTCCTAGAGGGCTTTCATACCTCTATTTGAATGAATACAAAAGGTAGTTTCAAATATAGTTTTTGAGTCCAATTAGTTCATTATACTGTTGGTACGTAACTCTACTGCTGGACTATAAGAATAAACTTCGCCAACCTCCAATATCTTCAGAACATCCGTGAGACTGACCATATAAGATAATTAGTGGAACAGTACTAGTCTACAGTGTCATCAATGAAGCTTAAGGCACCAGAGATTGTAAATGAGCAATGTACGAAGTGAGGGGTTTCTCAAATGATAGTGACCAGCAATAGTTATGAATTATAGCACTGGTCCATAAACATTCCTTTTATAGAAAAAAAATGTATCTGAGAACATAACCAGATAATTGTGTCTTTACCGAGAGAAGAGAACCATTTATAGTTGGCAGTTCAGTCTGCTTGAAGGCCCAAATTTTCTTAACTCATTCCATGCTCTTACTTGTTATGTACATTGTACTCCCTCCTTTCCAAATTGTAAGTTGTTTTTGCCTTTCTAGTTGCTTTTGCTATGTACATAGCTATACACTATGTCTAGATACATATTAAAAACCAGTGAATCTAGAAAAGCCAGAACAACTTACAATTTGGAATGGAGGGAGTAGCTTACAAAGCATCTATGCAAATAATGATCTACTTCTCCATCCCAAATTATAAGTCATTCCAACATTCTTGTGGAGTCAAAGCATCTTAAGTTTGACCAAATTTATTAATAAAATAATATCATTTACGATAGCAAATAAGAATCATTAGATTCTTCATTAATTATATTTTCATAATATACCTATTTGATGTTATATATCTTTGTGATTCTCTCTACAATTTTAGTCAAACTTGAGATGCTTTGACTCTCAAAGAAAGTTAGAATGACATAATTTGGAATGGAGGAAATGTCAATATTGCTCACTGTTAGCCCAAATGAGGAACATGACTGAAACTTTGAACCATTCAACCAGATAACTAAGCTTGTAATATAATCTTTGTTGGAATTGCAGTAATTTTTTTATCCAATTTCATGATCTTATTGAACAATTGAAAATGCTGTTCTTTTCTTCTCTTGTTCCGGCAACCTAGATTTCTGATACTATCCAGCCAAATCTTGCTGTATGTCTGGGTACAACTGTCCCCAAAGCATGTTGGACTTATGGGCCTCTCTCCTATACTGTAATCCAGAATGCGCCGCAGATGTTGCTGGATAGAGCTACCAGGCTGGATCTCTGGATCTGTCATAAGTTTTATGATTAGGCTCATGAACTTTAGCAAAATGCTGTAACTTTGCTCGTTCTCAGTATCCTTATTAGCTTATAAGATAGTACTCCCTCCTTTCCAAATTATAGTCCATTTGACTTTTTTTTTTTCCGCCTTCGTCTTATTCAAAAAATTTGTGCAAACACAGTCAAATTTAAGTCATTTTAAAGAACTTCTATTAATAAAGCAAGCCATAAAAAAAAATGATATTTTGCATAATTTTCTGAATAAGACAAACAGTCAAACTTGAGGTCAAAAAAGTCAAACGACCTATAATTTGGAACGGAGTTAGTAGATGGTACAGGGGCAGGCTTGTTGATCCTTGTTATACTGGCACTAGTACTGTGACTAGAGTCTTGGACCTTGATTATTTAAGATGCCTCAATGGATCCATGCAAGTATTTTATGAAAAGTTCCATGCCATGGTATTTCAGCAGCGATGTGCTAGTATTGATTCCTTGGGTAGATGAGAAACGGAGTCTGATTTTTTTTTTATAAGTGGAGTCTGATTAAATCGTCCTTGTATGATGCCCTATTACAAACTAGCTATAGTTAATTAATGATAGACATATATGAAAAACCCTTGTCAATGACTTCTATGTCCTGTTACTGTTAGGAAGAAGTCCATTTTTGGCCATCCAATTATTGCCTGAGTTTTGTTTTGGCCATGCAACTCTAAAACGAGAAATCTTTGGTGACCACACTATCAATACTGAACAAATTTGACCATCTAGTTGGTTTCAAAGGTGGTGGTGTATTTTCTGAAAATAATAAAAACTGGCAGAAAACTTTAGCTGTATCTAATTATTTATGCAAACTAGTTTTAGCAATGTGGCCGTAATAAAGAAGACAGGTTTACAGGTGGTTGAATGTCAGAACAATAGAACAGATCTGCAGAGAGCAATTTAGACTCTGGTGTCAAAACCAGTATGTGCAGTTTCAAGTTATAGAGCTACGCAAAACTCTCTGACATTAGTTTTTTTTTTACCCATCTTCCTGTAATCCTGTTGTATGTTTCTTTACATTGATTCCAAATGGATAGATGACAAATATCATATTCCTTTTCTTTCATTGAATGACAAAATACCAAATTCCTAACCAAAGGCGCAACAAGAAAATGTCCGTATGACACAGGGCCAGAATAAGATTACTACCACGAACTCTTTTCACACTCCATGGTCATTTTCTACTGGTTATACCTAAATTATGTTATCACCTGTTGGCAATTTGCATCAGGAAAGGGGGTTACTGTTTCCATAAGTTATCTCTTTAGGAGTGCATTGCACCCTATACCCTCACTGCCAAGTATGCACTGGGATGCATGCTGGGGTATTTGAAATACTGAATATTGTACGACGGATACTAATAGCTGGGCTATTTGAAATATTAAAGCACTGTACAGTTTGAAATATTAAAGCACAGTACGGGCTGACCTGGATGAGTTTGTCTTATATGCATTTTTCTTTCTAAGTTCCAATCACTCTGTACCTCCATGCTAGTTTTCTTCAGTGACATGGAAAGCTTAATGCAATGTCTAACCCTATGGCATCATAAACTAGTTTGCTTCCTCATTCCAAATGTCCTCAGCTGTATGAAAATTGAACCACAATCTATTCTCAACTTTATGCCCCAAAAGCTTAAGCATTGATCTAGTGTATTAAAAAAATGCTGTAAATTGACACTTGTCAGTGTCAGGTAAAGCTGTGCTGTTATTGCTTGAGATTTGAAATGAGTTTGTTAATGCTAGCCGTCAATATCTTGGAGGAAAAGGCATGAGCTCTTACCTGCTCATAGAAAGATTACCATTTTAAAAGAAACTAACCTGTAAATGGTTTGAACCTGAAAGATGTTCGACCTCTGGCAAGGACTTAAGGACAAGTGACTAAGGAAAAACACTATTACTGCTTTAGAAAAGCTCCCTGATTGATGCATGATTATTGTAATTAAATATTATCAGTGACAGCAGCATATGTTTTATCTGTTTGGAACCTTCCTATCAGCGTTACTTGCTTTCTGTCGCTCTTTGGGCACAACATGTTTCAGTCAACTCGCTGTAACTGCCTGGAAAGACAAGTTTCTTTCTCACAGTAGTAGCATTTATAAGTTTTCTTCTATTGTGGATTACTTCATAGCATTTCTTCAAGAAAACATTCAGAACTTGAATATAACACAAACTTTTCTTCAGAAAAGAGGACTGGTCTCTTACTCTGTTGCTTGCTGGTAAGTGGTAAATGTCAAAGTCTTGATGACTTGAGTCCGTTATAGTTCTGGAATATGATTTCTGAGAGTTCTGTGTCATCTAAATTCCTTTGTCCTAACTTTTAAAATGTGTAGGTGCACAATTCTTCAACTAATATGCGTTGAACATTTAGATGATCACCATACCACGTGCAATTATATACTATTTCATGCCTAACTAATCATATGACATGACACCAAATTGACATTATATATTGCTTAGTATTTACTGAAAACTTGAGTGGGGTTCCAGGGAACAACTAGGGTCTTGCAAAAAAAAAAAAGGTATGGAGAATCCAAACCTTCAAAATTTATAGTGTCGTATATTTACAAGTGTTTGGTATATAGTGTATGCATAGGAGCACACGTTTGCACTCAAAAAGGAGAAAAAACAGCGTGCGGAAACTACACCTCTGAACTGAGACTCACACCAGAATATGGCACAAAACAGATGTAAGAAGGGAAGAAAACTAAAACTGAAAAAAAAAACCAAACTATAGAGTGACACAAACACACACTCTCCAGGCCAGAATTCATGCAAACTCGCATATGAACTGTTCATCAAACAACTCAGGCCAACTTGGGAACGGAATGCTGCTACCGTCACAGCTTGAGGCACCGCAAGCATCACCAAGGTTGGAAATGGGGAAGTCGGTGAGCGGCGGAAGGGAATTTTCTGACAGCAGCGTTTTAGGGGTTCCATTCTCCCCCTCAACGCTACTCTTTGGGGTGAAATCTGAGTGCTGGTTGGCATCGTTGCTGGTGGGTTGTTCAAAGAAAGAGCTAGGAATTTGGATGTCAGGCAGTTGGCCAGCTACTATATCTTGGCCACTGATACTCTCCAGGAAACTTGGAGAAGGCAACGTAGACAGGGAAGACATCTGTGGACTCAGGAGGCCGATTTGGTCCAGGTCACTGGGGATGGTGTTGGTGTTGATGCTGCTGGAGCTGGGACTGGTGGCAATGGATGCTGCAGACTGGAGCAGGTTCTGGAGGCACTGGAGCTTTGCAGCCTGGACTGCCTCAACCTGTATCCTGGCAGCGTGGTCGTCCCATGGCCGCTGCTCCACAAGCTGGCGGAGGTTGGCCAGAGCAATGAGTTGAGGCAGAGCAGCAAAGAAGTCAGTTCTTGGGCGGTGCGTCATCGGGTCGAAGCCCATCTGGATCAGCTTCTTCTTCAGGTGGGTGTTCCAGAAATTCTTGATCTCGTTGTCAGTTCGCCCAGGGAGGTGCTTCGCAATAGCTGACCATCTGTTTTGATCATGACAACAGTTTTACACTGGATTAGCTTAGCAGTATAGCACTACGTACAAGTCAAATATGAGTTCTTGAAGATTAGATTGAAACAGACTAGTTGATGGCTTGATGCCAGACGTGCAAGAGATTTTACTAAGAAACTAGTGAGTGTTGGGTGCCAGGCATATGTAAGAGGTGCAGTGCAGTACTTGTTGCCAAGGACGGAGTGGAGCTGGAGGATGGTCTGTTCTTCCTCTTGGGTGAACTTCCCTCTCTTGATGTCTGGCCTCAAGTAGTTGGTCCATCTCAGCCTGCAGCTCTTGCCACACCTGTTGAGCCCTGCAAGAACAAATTAGATCGATGAGCTACATTTTTCACATGGAAGCGTTCGACTTCTTTTACATTATTACACTGAGAGAGATGGAGGTTTGTTCCGGTCACATACCGGCAAGCCTGGGCAGTGCTCTCCAGCTCCCATGGCCATGCTCCTGGATGTACTCCATTAGCTTCTGGTCTTCTTCAGGGGTCCAGGGGCCCTTCTTGAGGCCATTCTCATCACAGCAAGGAGACCTTCCCATTGATAGAGGAGATGAGCTGGGACAGGGGTAGGGTGGTGCAGGTGGGAAGGAGGGAGACAACCTGCCTGCAGCCTCCCTTGGCCCTTGAATTTTCCTGTCCCTTGGGTGGGCTGGTCACCAGAACACAGCTTCCCGCTATATAAAGACTTGGAAATCCCTGTTTCCTGAACCCAGGTTCTACATACTTTATATGAGTATAAATGACTAAGATGCCCCTTGCTCATTTGAGTATGCCGGCGTGCACATAGTAAAAGGGCAGGGGTCTATAAATGACTAAGATGCCCCTTGCTCATTTGAGTATGACGTGCACATAGTAAAAGGGCAGGGGTCTTGGTGTCCCTTGATCCGCTAAAATATAGGGATCCCTTATCCTTTATTGTTGACTTGTCTAGTTGTCTTAGATGTGCTTGCTAGGCCGCTAGACACAGTGCTGCTTGGCCAAGCAATCTTAGAGCCACGTTGAGATATGATCACCTCTGTTTTCTTTTAGCATTATTATATTATATATCTTATGTTCCTTATTGTGTGTGTAATTATTTACAGTAATATCACTTCTAAGAATGCCATTAATTAGTTCAGCTCAGCATGTCCTGAGATATGTCTCTCATGGGGGTGGCAGACATTTTGTTGGGGTGGTTACTCCAAACAAAATGAGCACACAGGTTCCAGGAAGTGCTTTGCTATTCCAGATAAAAAAATGCATCTAGCAACTTCAAACAACTCCTTTTATACATAAAAATGGTCTTAGATTATCCAAGTATTAGTTGGTTTTCGTTTTGAAAACTAGTAACATATATCTGCTTCAAAAGTTTGTACATGTTTTTTTGAAACAGCTTGGTACTTGTTAGCACACTATCATTTGCCATGCTAACATGTATATTCCTGGAATGTCACCGTACAAGAGTAGTCTCCGATTCTTTTCTTATGTATGATGTATGTAATGGGACCTGCAGGTGATTAAGCCACCTAAGCATGCAAATACATTGTACCTCGCGAGATAATAACCTAAGAAAAATATATACCGTGGAAGTATACCAAAAATGAAAGTGTCTGTTACGTACAGCTGGAATTGCTTATGCAGAAATTTGACTTCAGTGTCTAACTTGTTCCTGAACCCCCAAAAGTAAATGCCTCGATTAGGTGGAGGACTGTTCTCTGATCGCGGCATTTCGTAGCTAGTTAGCTAGTTCTATTATTATTAGTCGGGACTGGACCTAAGCATCTGAATGAACATCGTTCTAGAAGATCAGAACCATGTTCAGAGGGGGGAAAAGAGTGCAGATGCAATTAATGGTACATGGCTACTACTCAACTTGAGCTAATGATGAGTGTGAATACAGTAGTTTGGGTGAACAAAAGTCATACCCGACATCAAGCCTTTTGGTTTATTAGGAATAATGATCCTCGTGTTCGCCTGTTGATATTTTTTTTTTCCCTATTTCTGCAACTGTTATGTAGTAAGTGCCTCTTTTTTTCTTTTTGAGAGAGAAAGTAGTAAGTGCCTTTTCACGATGATGTATACTATCTGATATAGTATTTGCAGCTTCTTGAGGGAGTAAATATATCACCTATGATTTGTAGTGGAAGGAGTAGTACGTGTTATAAAAAAAAAAAAGGGGAAAATGTAGCGACGACCTAAGGTAGCAAGCACATATATCTCCACTTGCAGGAGCCCTACAGCTAGCATGATTGACAAATGAGGTCGCTGAACTGCAACCAATCCAAAGTCCAAACAGTGTGAGGACCAGATTATCTTGCGATAGATTCGCTCCAATCCAAACAAATGCACGGGAGATGAAGAGAAAATACTCTGCAACTGGGATTTGAGGACAGCACCTAAAGCCTATAAAGGCATATATAGCCGACTTTATATCCAAAAAAAGAAGTGGTTGTTATCTACTACTGCACTATACTGTACTACGTTCTAGTATACCTCCTGTTCCGCGGGGCCACAGTACGTCCACACTGCACAGCAATGCAAAGACAATGTCTAAATCCTTCTCCACCTAAACCTTGCTTCCAACTCCATGCATGGAGATTAATTACTTCTCTTTTTTTTTTTGGCAACTTTTTGAATGTTTCCACATAGATTTGTTTCGGCGATGAATGGCATCCATTTCCACGTGCTTTTGGCGACGTGGGGGGGCGTGGGGCCGGGACGATAATGCCTCCCCATGCACGCAACGTGAGGGGACGACGTTAGCAATAGCATTTGCGCGCGCCTGGGCCTGCATGGCCGCCTCGTCGCTGTCTTGATGGTGGTCGTCGTCGCCTTCTTGACTTGTTCCTCCTGATCCTGCCTGCTCCCTCCGATCCTCCTCCCCGTGGCCGTGGCCCATGCATTATTATTATACAAAACGCGGGGAGTGGGTTGATTAGCGTTTCTACGTCGTTCTCAGGGTCCTTGAGCTGGATCGTGACAGCGCCGTTCGTCTTCAACGTACATATATCATATCATATCATTGGATCCTATTAAGGCTACAACTACAACAGCCTACAGAGGGCGTCGTCGTCGGATTTAGCTGAAATTTTTAATTAGCTGTTCAGGTTTAATTATAACGCTAGTATTTCCCAAAGATTTTGCCTGACTAAACCCAGTAGAGAAAGTATCATGTTTTCAGGCTTCGGAAAATTGGTCTTTTTCAGAGGTTTAATTTATGTTCAGAGGCACGTATAATAGTATTTTCTTAAAGCAACAGCAGCATGCAGGAGATCAACCCTGTGTATCTGAGAGAAAAGAAGAGGCACGTATAATAGTTATAAGGGTACTTCATTTGAATTTGATTGTGATGATTGTCTTGCATACAAATTGAATTATAGATGCAACGGCCTCTCGAGCTAGTAGTAGATAGGTTGTTTAAGGTATATTTTGGATTGTTCTGTTTCATATTTTTCAGCTAAACATACGTAACTTTACATATATAGCTTAGTGAAATTGGAGTTATGAGAGCATTAAAGAGGTGTTCCAGAAACTCTAGTTTTTTAGGTTAGTCCACTGTGGAGTTTGTGGAGCAGTCCTAAACAGGCTTCCTTAGTTTACTGATGCTATGGCGCCTTTTTCAATCTCTCCTTATCAAAATGACATGTATGCTTCATCCACTTGTCTGGTGTAACTAATTTTAGTTTTCAGCTCTGTCATGAGGTGATTGGTAATCTATTTATTCGTGCCTGTATACATATACTTATTGACATTTCCATGTGAAGTCAGTATGCCAACGAGCATTCATGCGTACGTCCATACACAGTTCTTTGTCTATACACATCATGAATTACCGTTATGAGTATATATCCATACATGTTTTTCTACTTGATGCTTTCCACATCGGATATCATGCATGTTTTGACAGACTAAGCCGTCATTAGTCGTTCATCTTAATAAGTCAGACCAGACTTTTGTTGCAGGCTCACAGCTCAGCCGTTTCACATATTATAGAAAGAGTGCAGGTTATATATGATCCCAATATATATAATGGCATAGCGTCGCTTGTATTCTGCTAGAGACAACTTGGTCAAATACAAAAATTAAATCTATGTGGCCATATCTAGCATTAGTTAATAAAGGGCTACATACTAAAACAATCTTATTACTAGAGCTTCATGCCATGCATAGAGGATGATGGGCAAGAGAAGACAAGGGCCTACTCTGAATAATTTTCTTTCTGCATGTAGAAAAACTACCTTTATCATTAATGTAGCCAAGTTAAAAAAAGTGATCACAGTGTTAACAAAATGATAGCAGCCATTCATAAATGTGCGCCTCTAATTAAGTTCAAATAGAAGCTAAAGATTCTTAGGTCCCTGCATGATGAGTCATCCAAAGGTACAACACATAAAAGAGGGCCTCAAATTCTCACCAACTCGTTCTCCCATAGGCCACATCTTTTAATCCGCGATCTGCTAAGATATTCGCTGACGCTGGATTGACTGATACTAGATGAATTCAACCATGTTGTGCTTAAGAAACAAAGGAATACTTTAGCAGACAGGTCTCATAGCGTTCATTCATGCGTCCATGTCGTAGGGCCTTGCTGTATGGCAGCTAGGATCTAAGTCCAGGAGCAGTTAGGGCCTGATTGAGAAATTATCTTGGCATTGACAAAATTCCAAAAATGAAGGTTCAGAGTTTCAGATAAAGTAACGCTCTACTTTCAGAAAGGAAGTTCAGATTTGAAGTCATGGCATTGACAAATTTCAGAAACGGGGCTTCAGAGTTTAAGACCATAGTCCATGGCATTGCCAAATTTCAGAGATGCAAGTCCAGAGTTTCAGAACCATAGTAGCCTCATCACTACTCTATCTATCTAGCCGTGTTCAGTACAAGCCACGGATGGGTAGCTGAACAGTACGTGCAGACACGGTGGCTTGCAACAACGCACCTCTGCAGTGTCATGTCAGTAGAAATCAAGGGTAGTTTTAATTTCTTTCACCATGTAAACTGGAACAAGCAAGTGATGACACCCTGTTTGACATATGCGCTGGGAGTTGGTGCAGGCAGCGACCAAGAACTTCGAACAATTTATTAGCTTCCATCCGGAACATCCTTTTGCTGATGACGATCTTTGCCCACCTCGACACTCTTGAAGCCATCAGTCTCGTCATCGTCAGAAGCAGACAAATGCCTCGGACCATGCTCACTTTGAGGTTAAACCACAACGAGTGCGTGTGCCGTGTGTGCACCAAAAGGGTATTAATATGCCATCGTTGATGGTTAGACAAATGTACCAACCTTCCTTTTAAAAGCTCTGGACCTCTGGTCTCTGTTGTGTCTCCCGGCTACTTCTCCTCGTCTCAAGGGTACAATCTGTGTACCCTGGAACCAGTTCCTCTACAGCTCACTTGTTAGTGACCCAACTGCAGCGGAACCTTTTGTCATTGATTTTCTGATGTCTAGTGCAAAAGGAGAATTCATGCGTTAAATTTAATTTGCAACTGGTATATGTTTTATCCAATTTATTTTGTGTCTAGAAGATTTACTAGCAATGCTAAGTGCTTCAAATTTCCGACAACTTTGCACACAGCTAACTTAGATGGTGTTTACCGGTGAAGATCCATTTTTCTAGGGGCGTCACTGCACGGTACTGACAATGGAAGATTGAGGTTCAGCAATAAAACACTAAACTTATAATACAGTATCAAGGAAGTGTAGTAGTTTAGTTATAATACGTGGGATATATTGTATTGAGCCTCTACTAGGAAGTACAGAGACTTTTTACCAAGTTTACAGACAACATAATCGGATTATACAATCATAAACTACGAGATGTACTCAATATATAATCATAAACTACAAGATATATACTCGATATATATAATGCACAATGTCAGGCGCAACAGAGCCAGATGGAACAGCGAACCGAGACAAGCAGAAGGAGATGGAGGATTCTTGGTCCCCAATTTTCCTCGACTGATGTCTTGCGCGACTTGTCTCCTTTGTTCACTGTGCAGTTGCATCACTTGCCCTTGACAACAAGTTAAGCAATATGATAAAGCTTCCCCTGCTATCTGACTACTTTTTCCTGGTCCTCAGTAGAGGCTGCATTTCCTTGTAGAAGGTTGAAGTTGAAGCTACTGCATGCCCCATGCATGAAACTGTTAACATGTAGACAATTACAGAAAATGATATGTATCTTGTCCAATCACAGGTACCCTGACGTTACGGATCGTCGGCGATTGGGAGTCTGCTCGTCAAGTCCAACTGAAAGATGTTTCCTTGTGGACATGGGTTTCTAACTGTGCCATAGGATATTATTTCAGTAAACCATCTATCCGGGTACGGTCGATCTGTTGATGCAATCAGGTTGATGAAGTGCAGGAACAGATCAACTGTTGTTTAATTCGGCCTGCTCAGTAGAACTCTTCTATTTACAGCGTTAAATATGGACTTTGTTTACGCATTAACAGTTTAATTTACCTATGGGTCATTATTAGGTTGCAAAAAGGTCATAAGATTAAGACCTGCTCATAAGAATAATTCAGGTTATGATGCTGCTCTTTGTTAGTAAAATTGCGAAAGGCTTATATGAAGAAAGTAACACCATATCACACTCATCTATCAGGGATCAACGATCTCACTAAACTACTGTAAATCCAACAACTGTCTAATGCTATAATATATGCCATGCATGCAAATCAATGCTAATTTCATCCGATCTGTATCCCTTCGACATCGACATTAATAGGCGAAGTTAACTGGAGCTTTCCTTCATGATTAGTTCAACTCCAGCTTCCTTAGTGGTTTGTGACTTAAGCCTTCACTGTCGAAATCACTGGTTGAGTCGTGAGCACGAGTCCATCACATTACTGACGACAAGACTTATTATAAGTGCTTCAGTGTCCTATGTGTACTACAGGCTCCGTACTAGGGACAACAGAAAAAGGACGTAGCTTCGTATCAAAAGAACTGAAAAGACATGTCTTCTCCGTCTGCAGCGAGCAAGGCATGCGTATTTGTTTTCTCTTATACTATATAAATTTTTTGGAAAGGCTGAGTGGTCGATGAACCCAAAAATGCTTACTTTAGTACTAAGTGCAAATTGCAGGATGACTGAAAAGCGCTCCTATGCAGTTAGCAAAGGCTGAATATATGGGATGACTGAAAAGCTCCTAATAGCGAAGGCTGAATAATATGGATGGATTTTGTAGCCATTTCAGTAAGTGAGGAGTTGATGTACCACCATTTTCAGCTGTTGTCATTTGGACAGCACATCGGTACATCAGAGACACGGATTCAATTTCTATGTTCATTGTGTCTGCAAAATCACGCATGCATATGCATGCATATCTCCCTCTCACTCCCCCTCCCATCCTGGCTGTTAATACGTTGCTGTCCTATAGCTTTATAGGCTGGAGATAGCTAGGCCCATAACATTCAGAGACGTGTGCCCCTTTCGCGATGGACAGGTTGCTCGGTCGGCACCTGTGTTTTCCCATCTGCTATGTCCAACTTCGCAGGAAAGCGATCCCGCCTACTGCTACTGCTGCCACTGGTTTCGCTCGCTGTCGACGCTGCTGCCAGTGCCAGGCGTCCACACACCACACTGCTGCTGTGTGTGCTGTCTGTTTAAACAGTTTACGTCGCTGTTCTCGCTGCAACTGCTACTCCGTGTCGCAGCCCACTTGCTGCAGGCGACAATGCAATCGAACCTAACATTTGTCAACAAGGCTGCCGCTTTCTTCTGTAATTTGCTGGGTTTAATCCTTGCGCAGTATGTATCTGTTGCACATCCATGCCATTTTGTGCTAGCTGTTTGCCGGGATCAAATGTTTGTATGGTGCAGTGATTCAGTGACTGAACAAAATGGAGCAAGGACTGCTGCAAAGGGACGCTAATCCCTTGTAGAAATATAAGTTCATTATTCCTACTTCTAACATATGGAAAAAAAAACGTGTACGTTAACTTGCTAATGCAGATGAAATTATTGATCAGTCACAAATGTACTCGTTGCTTCCAGGCTTCGAAACCACCACAGATCGGTTTTAACCAGTTTTTCGGTTCAGCATACGTGTCAAATCTGGTCATAATTTCACGGAAGACTAACACCAAAGTCTGGCAATTTAAAAAGGGGCCTACTGATTGGCTGACTTGCCGAGGGGCGCCTTTAACAATGTCAAAGATGGTTAATCCGTCAGAGTATCAGTGCTGACATTAGGAATCCGACTTACAATCATGAGGAGGTGTGTCAGCTGACAAACATAATAAGCCTTATCTATCACTGATCGGCGGCACCCTGTGCTTGCGATCGTCGAATCTTTGAATGCTAACTTGTTTAGTTTTATTAATTAATGGGTCATGTAAAAGACAAAGAATGGGACACGAGTTGGTGAAAACAAAAAACGGAAGCTGGCAAAGGTGGGTGCTCCCTGAAAAGGGGAGGACCTCCCCCACAAGCGCCGCCCTGCTCGCCCGGCGGACTCCCCTACGTCGCCACCTCGCCCAACGCCGGTAATACCCACTAGCCTCCCCTCTGCTAGCTACTCCCTCCCACCTCCCTATCCGTGGTTCGGTGCCCGTCAGCCATGGCGGGTGGCTCGCCTTCTCGTCGTTCTTGGGCGGCGAGGCTGAGGAAGGAACTGCCCCGCCTCGCTCCTCGGTGCGGGCTCCCCGGATTCGTCTCCTACGGCCCGGTGGATCTGGTGGCGGATCTCCTTCACCCATTTCGGAGGACTTCTCGGACTCGAGCCGCCCTCCCCCCCCGCCGGGGGGCAAGGGTAAGGCGAGCCCGTGCCCGTGCCGCCGCCCGCCCGCCCCGCCCGTAGGGGGCCGCGCCGGTCCCGAGGGCTTCATGGCATTGGCTAGCGCCCACACCCTGCGCGCCGTCGTCGGACAGCGTCGCCACTCATCATCACCGCCCGCGAACCCACCCGACTCACTGCCCGGGCCCTTTGGGGACCCGATGAAGCGGCTTCTTCCTCGTCTTGGCGGCCGCCGCCGTTAGCGCGCCCGCCCAGCGCCAGCAACCTCAAGCCCGTTCGCCCGGGCTGGAGGGGCTGTGCTTCAAGCATGTCTGGCCTGCACCACGTTAAAGGCGGATTGCACTTTTCCCTCCCAGATGCTTCAAGCGTTGGTGTGAGGGGGCCACGGCGCCTCGGCGTGCCAGCTCCCCTCCGGGGCGGCGGGTGTGAAGCGGCGCTCCTCGCCCCAGGGGTGGCGGCAGTGGCGGTGTCGACATCACCGGCGCCGCTGGCCCCCGCGGGGACCGGCAGCCCGGCACCCCCTCCGCGGTGATACGCCTCAACCCGGCCGCTCCCGCCCGGTGCCCCCGCTGGCTGGCGCGCCCTCACCCCATCCTCTCCACGAGGCTGGGCTGGATCGGAGGCTACACCACCCCCCTCCGCCACCGCCACCTCCCGGCGCACCGACCTCGTCGTGATCCCTCGCTCTGCGGGCTTGGAGGCTGCTGAGGGCCTTATTTGGACCTGGCTGGTCGTTGGCTGGTGGGCGGCAACGAGCCCGGCGGTGTCGGCGGCAATGGTGCCGTGGTTCACGCATGGCGCTTGAGATCCGGCGGAGGGCAGCGGATGTCGTCGACCACGACCCGAGGACTTCATCGTGCGCTTTCGGCCGCGAGGCGGACCGGAACCGGGTGCTCGCTGCCCCCAGGCGGTCATCTCTTACCCGCTAATCTGGCGGCCGTGGCGTCGGACCTCGGCGGCCCAGCCGGCATCTTCGGCATTCCGGCGCGCTCATCGGGATGGCGCGTCCCCCCACGCGCAAGATCGGCCCGACACGGCGCTGCGCATTCTCGGACCCTGCGGCAAGCGTGGTGGTCGTCCGGCTTTGAGACGTCGGTGATGGCGATCGCGAGTTCTTCGTTACGGCTTTGGTATGCGCATCCCCGGATTTCATTCCCGACGAGCTATCATCTTCATCCCGAGCCGCATCCACGACCACATCGGCCGGTCTCCAGAGCTTCGGGGCTGCGCTACCTCGTGCGCTTTGCGAGTCGTGGCATTCGGGAATTTGGAACTTGCCGCCTCCTCCCCCGGCCCGGCGGTGGCGAGGCGGGGATGGAGCGGCGGGAATGGGCGAGGCGGCCGCTGGCGGCCATGATTATGGCGATAGGGCCCACCCGGTCGATGCAGTACGGGGCGCTGAGGCACCCGCTCCCCCCGGCGGGGACGGCCGGCGGCAGCGGCGCCTCCTCCCGGCGGCTTAACTACAACGCTTCCACCCGGCCTCGACCGCCGCCTGCGCATGGCCGGCCGAGGTTCCGCCCCTGACCGAGCAGCGCTGGATTTCCGTCTTGGTGGGTGCGGTCCGTTACCCGGCTGCTTTGTTACATTCGGGATGCGACACGTGTGCCGCCCGATTCGGAGTGCGGCGCGAGATCCCGCTGTCCCCATCGCCTCCCAGGCAGGCACGCCCGGTGCGCCCCGGGGGGTGCGCGCCCGTGACCCCGCTCCCTGCAACAACACTGTGCCGCCCTCGGTGCGGCCCCCAACACGCACACACCCGTGACCCGTCTGCTTTTGCAACTCACATTCACCGGGCAACCCGGCTTCGCTGCCACCCGACCCCCGCGACTCGTCCCACACACTTTGTGTCCGAGGGGGACCGTGGTGCGATCTCTGCGCGCGAGTCCCTCTCCAATGCTTCTTGCGCTCCGGGAGTGTGAGAGTGGAATCGTGGGCAGGTTCCTTGCAGCTGCCCCAGTGCTCCATGGTGGCCGGCATTACCCCGGGGAGGCCCAAGGCCCCGGTGGGCAGTGTGTGGCCCATGCCGAGCTTCGCCTGCATACATACTCGCCCTTGCCCGGCCCGCACACCCGTGGCTCGGTTGGTCGATCTGCCGCCTGCCCTCCCAGGCGGCCGACTTCGCCCGGCCACCTGAGCCCGGCTGCGCGCGCTTCTCGGGACCACGCCCGCTTCGCCCGGCGCCCGCGGCGAACCCGGCTACCCCAGCCTCCCCTTGTCGCCGCCCTTACGGGGCGCCCGGCTCCGCCGCCCGGACGATCTTTGGGACTCTGCGCCGTCAACTCTATCCTGCTGCCAATCGGGAGAACCTCGTCCGCACCCGCCCGGCGAGGCGCTTCTGCCTTGGTCCGGGGGCCGGCTAGCAAGGTCCCCCCGCCCCGCGTGGCCGGTGGCGGCCAAGTCGGTGTTCAGCGACCCCAACCCCTTAGGCGAGGCCAAGCGGCGTGCTAGTGAATAGGTGGGAACACGGGCCAGGATGATGCCCCACCAGCGACCTCGACGAGGGGGATCGCGACCCAAGTTCCACGACACGTTCGCCGAGGCCCATCTCCTCCTCGACCAGGAGGCCCACGTGGCTTTACGCCCCTGCGGCGGAACCCGGCTCGTGGTCGCCCGTGGCGCCCTACTCCCTGAGCCCCGGGGCCGCCCGGTCGCAACAAGCATCCTCCCAATGAGTGCAAACCATTTGGTTTGGGCATATGACCTCAACTCAGCGAGGCAGCTCGGTTGTTCGTGATGTTGTGGCAGCGACATCGTGCCTCAATCGTGCGCTGCTGGGAGGCGAAAGGTGAAACTTTCAATGTGCGTTAATTGCTGATCTATTTGGGATTGATTTTGATTATGTCTGCCTCCCTCTGCCGCCTTGTGGGTGGGCGCTTTAATCGCATGGCGTAGGGAGGACCTCACGGGGGCGCCTCCTTGCGCTACCCCCCGCCCGCTTCTCGATCACTGGCGCCTCGCGCCGCTGAGCAGTCTCGAGGGAGCCTTGGTGGCTCACCAACGTCTGACCCGGCCGGAACATGGCCACAAGCTGGATTTTCTGCGGGGCTCGGGGAGGTGCGGCGCATCCTTCGAGGAGCCATGGCTAATTTGTGGCGATTTCAATATGATATACCAAGCTTGCGACAAAAACAACGATCGCCTCCACATTGGCATCATGCGTAGCTAGGGGGCGCCGGATGACCAACCGGCTTGACGAGGTACACTTATCGGGAGGCTCTTCTGGTCCAACCACGGGACAACCCCACCCTCGGCGCTGGGCCCGTATCTTCGTCTCGGTGGGGGCGGCTCGGCGATACCAATGCCATCGGCTGCTTTGCTTATCCGGTGGCGCAAGACCATGCACCCCTCATGCTGACCCTTAACTACGAACCTTGGGCACGCCCCGCTTTTCGCTTTGGCGACTACTGGGCGTCCATCGGCGGCTTCCGGGGGGAGGTGGTCGAGGCGGCTTAGACGCCCGGCGTCGGAGGTCCCGACCCACAAGTGCTTGAGCCGAGAAAATCCGGGGCGGCAGGCGTTGAAGGCTGGCGCTACCAAGGTTGGCAACATCCGCCTCCGGTGGCGCGGCAGGGCGGTCATCACGAGGCTTCGACGCGGCCAAGAGTCCCACGTGCGCCTCTCTCGGAGGCGCGACCTGCGCAGGGACCTCAGCTCTCGGTGCTGAGCCCGCGTCCCTCTCCCGGACCATCGCTCGGCAACGGGCCGGAACAGGCTGACTCGGCCCGAGGGGGCTTTGCACCAAGTACTCATCTCAAGCATGTCATCGCCCGGCGCTTAAAAACTACTTGTTCGCAGTCACGCACAATGAGCAAGTGTTCACAGGAGGAGGAAGCCAAGGCGACATTGTCTTCTCCTACTACAATGAATTGCTAGGTTGCGCCTTTCCGCGCACCCATAGGCTCAACCTGCTGTCGCTGGGCCTTCCACGGCTTCGACACGGCTGACAGGAGCGCCCGATTCTCGACAGGCTGAGATTGTGAGGCGGTCAAAAAACCCCGTCTAGCCCAGGCAGGGGCGGATGCTGAGAAGCGGCACCTTCTATAAGGCCACACAGGGCCATCATCGACCCGCGGCGTCGTGCGGCGCTTTCCGGCGCTACGGGATGGGGACTTCGGGTTTTTCACCACCTAAGCGGGGCAATCATGGTCCTCACGCACAAGACCCAGGCACCTACCGGCCTCCAAGGTTACCGCCCCCATCGGTTTGATTCATTCGGTGGGCAAGCTTTTCTCAAATGTGCGCCCCTACGCTGGCTTACCGCGCATGAAAAGAAACTGGTAAAGCCAACCAATCGGGCGTTCATCAAGGTAGAAGGATTCGCTAATTTCAAGACCGTGCAGCTCACTTTGCCGATGGGCATGCGCCGGCGCATCCTCGATGCTGCTCAAAAATCGACCTCGCCAAGGCGTTTGGCTCCGTCGCGGTTCGTTCTGCTCGAGGTTACGGAGACGCGGGTTTCCCATTACGTTGGAGGGGATTGGATCTACGCTCTGCTCACACTGCTATTACCCGGGGGTGCTCGTCAAGCGCAGCGAGGGGCCCTCTGCCACGCCAGTGGCCTCTTGAGAGGACCATCCCGCTCCTCTTCGTCATCGTCATGGAGGTGTTGAGCAGCGCTAATCCTCGAGGCCCGGCAGGCGTGCCGTTCTAGCTGCCACCGCGCGAGCCCCAGGTCACTTGCGAGCATCCATTTACGCCCGATGATCTCGTCGTCTTTACGTCCCCCGCCCGTCAGGCGACCGTCAACATCCGCCGCATCCTCGACCTCTTGGCTGGTGTGGGGCTCCTCACCAGTGTTGACAAATGTGTCGTTACCCCCATTCATTTGCTCGCGGTGAGGTTGACGCCGTGTGCCAAGCCTTCCCCTGCGTGGTGCGGGCTTTCCGCCCAGGTACCTTGGACCCCCACTCTCCATCTCCAAGATGCACGCCGCGTAGAACGGCGGATCGTCGACTTCGGTGGCGGCACGCATACACACCCTAGAGGGGCAACCTGCTCAACAACGCCCGACCGGCGCAGCGCTCCACACAGCGACCCTCTCGGCCATCCCGGTCCATGTCCATCTCTTTGCTCCCTCTCGGCTGGGCCGTTAGGGAGATCGGCCAAACGCCCGCCCGTGCCTTCCTTTGGGCCAGGCTCGATTCGGCCCTCCGGTGGCCATTTGCGGGGGTACCGCGGCGGTGCACATAACTCCCAAGGAATTTGGCGGCACAGGGCTCCCCCGACTGCGCGTCCTCGGCCGCACTACGCCTCACGATTGGGAGTGGCTGCGGCGTACCTGCCGGACTCCGCTTTCGCGCCTCCGCTCTGTCGGGGGAGCCACATGTCTGCGCCATGTTAGATGCCGATCGCGGTCGAGGTGGGGCGGCAGTGTCCGGCGCTCCCGGACCGGCGGCGGCTCGGCCAGCCGCGATCAGCACTGCCAGCGCCCGAACCTCTTGCGGCAGGTGGTAGCCGTTCGGTTTCGACAGCCGTGAGTGCTTGAATATCACGGGCGGGCTCAGCTGCTGGCAGGTCCACCTACGGTACGTTGGCCTTTGGTCCATGCTCTCGGGGGGAGTTGGTGCGGCCATTGAGTCGGGCGGTTCATCGGCGTTGAATTCGGCGGGGCCGGTCAATACTCCGTGCGTTAAATGCAGGGGCATTCTTTGCTTGAGATGGACAACCATGGCCGGCGCCCAGCGAGCTAGCGAGCCTCCCGTCCATAAGAGTAAGTTCTTCTTACGGCCCTACACGGCCGGCTATGGACCGCCGACAGGCGCAGGCGGCACGGCCTCCAGCCGGGCGCCACTTTGCTGCGCGTATGCGACCAGGCCCCAGACGAACCACGGACCACCTGCTTTGCTCTTGTGTCTACGCCCGCGAGTCCTGGGCGCGCATCCGACACCCTTGGGCACCCTTTGCGTCGCCTCTGGGCCGGACTTCGTCTATCGTCGATCTGGTGGCTCCCAGTAGGGATGGTGGTGCAGAGCTGCTTCCGCAAAGTGCCGACTCTCTCGTTCTCCCTTGTTTCTTGGGGCCTGTGGAAGGAGAGAAACCGCCGCACCTTCGATCGCAAAGCAGCCGTCACAGCGGAGCTGGTACCGACATCCCGGACATGGCGAACGCCTGGATCGTGCCGGCTTCAGCAGCCTGGCGCTTCTTCCCGCTGCTGCCTTGAACGACCAACTGCACCGTTAACCGCGCTAAATCGGGTTTCTTAGTTAGTACAACTCCCGCTTCTGGCGCCACTGTTGGCGATTCGTGTAATTGTGTTGTAACCCCATGCCTGGTGCACGGCCGCTCGCCCGCGTTCCATCCTGGGGCGTGTTGTAATTCCCCTTCCACTTAATGAAGAACGTGCCTAAGCACGCCGAAAAAAAAAAAAAAAGGACACGAGTTGGTGAGGGCAGAATTTCTTTTCAAGTTGATGGCAGAAGAAATTGCTGTTCTGGAAGAATGTATCGGAAGAACTACAACGTCTTGGACGCGTGAGGCAGTGTTTTTCACCTTTTCTTGGTATGAGAAGATCCATGACATGAGTAGTAGATGTTCATATCATTGGTTAGTCTGTGCCCTATGGTATATTAGTATATGAACAAACGCTCCGCCTTGCATCTGAATATATGATAATATTGTGCAAGTAGATGAACTTTCGGCCAGCCGTAAGCATCGGCGGCACTTTAATATGATCTTGAGGATGAAAATAGACGGGAAATGGGTGGAAGAAACTATCCTTTTCTAGTTTCTGTATTTTTTAGCAGAAAAGGGATCGGTTTTTAAAAAGTTGGGATAAAAAACAGAAATGTATCGAAACAAACAAATATAGACGGAGAGCTGAAAAATTAAGTTAGAATTATGTGATCTAATATTTTCAGATATGCATGTCTATAAGTCACAGAACAATACACACATAAGAAGATCAGTCTAATATCTACTTGCATTCTTTTAACAAGTTAATATTAATAGGTATATCAGCATAACACAAAAACATGTAATTGTTAGCCAAACCGGATTCTGCAAAGTAGGAAGAAAATTCTTCAGTCTCCCGTTTGATATGGAAGAAAAAAACGAACCGAACAATAGAAAACGATCCCCGTCCATTTTCATCTTTATTAGCTACTCCCTCTGTCCTAAAAACAAAGATATTATTTTTGACTTTCCAAACACCGTGTTTGACCATTCGTTTTATTAAAAATTATATATATTATAAAATAAATAAATTATTATTAAAATATCTCTAATGATAAAAACAAGTCATAACAAGATAAATAATAGTTATAAAAAAAATTAAATAAGATGAATGGTCAAATACTGATATTTTCTTTGAGGAGAGCTCTAACTTTATTCCATCAGCAAAATAAGAATTATAAACTCCATTAAAAGGCTCCAAAAACTAAACATGTCTAACCATTGATAAATTTACATAGCTTCTTGCAAGTAGATGGGCGTCAATATTCGATCTTAAGCCCTTCAAAAACAAAACCTGCTCTTGTGAAGCTTCGTCGCCTAGCATTGATCTCCTGAGCGATGGTTCCGTACCTACCGAACCCCTCACTGCCAAGAATGAGTTGCTCGCTGCGTTGGCACAGTTGCTTACCAAGAACGAGTGCAGGCCAAAGTCGCTAGCCAAGGCAAGCCCTTCACAGCAAGACATTGCTTCGATCACCTCCGGCGTCATTGTACCCTTCAAGCACAGGGGCTGACGCCCCAAAATTGGCCATTTTCATCGCGTGGACGATAGCTGCTACTGCCTAGTTCGAGTTTTTGGACAAGCGCCGCATCCACATTAATTTTTGCCAAACCACGGGGCCTTATCCAGCAGCGTGACATGCACGCTACTCGGCGCACCACCAGGCTTCCTTGTTTGATCTCATCAAGCTCCCGATGAAACGTTCAACAAAACTATGTATCGAGAACAGGCTCTGGAACTAATTCTCATGGATCGCCTTACGTCAAATAAACCACACCGCCCACAGACGGACAACCACCCTCATGACTTCTTCATGCTTTAGTGAATTCATGACCTCCGCTAGCCACGCTCGAGCATTTGTCTAGTGCATCTAGCTTAGAACTCAGTGATATTCTCCCTCTTAAGAGCCCAAACACTCCTGGACAGATTGCACTCCAAATTGCACTCCAACAGCGTGCCTCCAATAGTTGGCTGTACCACACAAGGCACAACACGATATCTGAAAAATCTAAAGACACGTACTACGGAAGTCTCCCTTTTTCTCTCCATCGAAATTTCTATACAAAACGAATTTTAACGGAACAAATCGGCCCATCATTCGTTCTTTGTCCGTATGTTGCTGGGCTTGAAAATCCAACTCAGGCCTCAGCCCAAGACAAGTCCACCGGTCCGGAACAAACCGCTGGTTTGACTGTCTCCCTCGACTTGTCAGACAAGCAAAAAATACTGCCTCCGTCCCCAAGACAACCAAAGCCTCCAAGTCACTGTCACTGGGGCCCACAGAAATGAACACCGCCCGCAAGAAACGCGCAAAAATCAAAAAGAAGCAAACAGTTGTAGCGGAATCACAGAGGGCAAAGCCGTCTCCTACTTTTTTCTTTCTTCTTCCCCACTCCGCCCCCGCGGCTGCTTCTCGAGCCCTCTCCAAAACCCCTCCTTAAACCCTAGTTTCCGTACGCCTCCGCGGCCTCCCATGGCCTCCTCGTCGCAATCGGGTGGTGCCGGAGGCGGCGGGACGATCGCTTCCAATCCCCGCGTCTGGATTGTCGCGGGCATCGCCGTCGCGGGCGTCATCGTCCTCGCGGAGGTCGCGCGGCGCCGCCGCCGGTGGCTGCGGGGCATGTCCGGCACGCCACCCGACGCTGGAGCCTTCTGCGACCGCTTTGAGCTTCACCCTCCGCCGCAGCCGCCGCCTCCCGCCGCTCGCCACATTCTCTCGGGTCTGACCTTCGCCGCTAGTGACAAGTGAGTCCTGGAAGCTTCATGCTCTGCTTGTCTGTTCTCTGCGATCTTGAGTTGCCATCCATGTATTTGCCGTGTTTTAGCTTCGAGATCGAGGGCTATGTTGCCGGGTTTGGGAACCCGGACTGGAAGAACACTCATGAGGCGGCGAGGCACACAGCAGTGGCTGTCACAGTGCTGCGGAAACAGGGGGGGCCACCTGCATTGGAAGGACAATCATGGATGAACTCGGCTTTGGGTTTGTTTCTTCTGTTGCTTCGAATTGATTTCATTTGAAATGGTAGTTACTCTTCTCAATTATTGGCATCATCGACACTCACTTGATTTTAGACAGCACCGGGATGTAAGCTCAATGATGCATATAAGTAGATGTAATAGGAAAGGTCAAAATGGTTAAATATAACGCTGTAAATATGAAATATATCCGTGCAATTCATTTATTTTTTTCATATGATCTAAATTGCTTGGACAGAAAATATTACAATAATACAATTTTTGGATTGAAATGGTGTGTCCAAAAAGTGCCTTCTCGAGTAATTGTGAATTTGTGATTCCCTTCTAAGTTTTTACATAACATGGCTATTTGCACAAACATCAATATCAATAATAAATTAATATTTTTGTTGGCAAAACCCCTTTACTATTTACATGCTTATCGTAAATTCATTTTACCATGTTTTCAGTGTCACTGGAGAAAATTTGCACCATGGAACACCAGCCAACCCTGTTTCTTCTTCACTTTGCCCTGGTGGATCATGCAGCGGCTCTGCTGTGGCAGTTGCTGCACAACTTGTTGACTTTGCTATTGGTAATTCAGAAAGATCTCTACCAACTTCTTCTCATTATAAACCCCACTTGTCCATGTAAATGGAACATTTCCTGTTACTTTTCTGCTGCATCATGAAGATAATGCTGTCTGCGTGTAATAGTGTCTTTTTTTTACTTTGTCCAGTATGTTTCTTCTTTGGAAATGAACCGAAATGAAATGTTTAGCCTCACGCTAGGATTTGTAGATGACTAACAGTCAGTTTGCTGAACACTATCTAGCCATTTAGAGGCAATGGCTAAAATTACAATATTAATTAATTTTTAACCTTGCTAGTTTGGTCAGGTTTGAATGCATGTCACAGTGACACAACATTTTGTCGGTACAGTATATGAACCTGAATAGTTGGTTATGCCCTTGAGTTTGTTGTCAATTATCTTCACTTCTCTGAAAAACTGCCTTCTTTTGTTCTTTCTAATGGTATATCATCAAGAGCATATTTTGGAGAAGTCATTCCACCATGTCTACTACTGTAATATATTTACAATTCTCTTTTTACGATGCAATTTACATTGTAATACAAAGTTCAATCCATCATCATTTTGTTTGTAAACAAATTCTTGATCCGAGCTGAGCTCAGTTCTTATGTCTTGCTCTTCCAGTTCTCCATGTTCTTTTTCCTATTTCTGACCTGTTAACCTCTGAAATTCTTGTAGGCACTGATACAATTGGTGATGTAAGAATCCCAGCTTCTTTCTGTGGTTTACTTTGTTTTAGGCCTTCCTATGGTGTTATATCTACTCTTGGGACCATAGCAAATTCACAAAAGTCTAGACACAATCGGTATTTCTTGCCTTTCTCAATATTTTCTATTCTTATATTTATTAATTACTTCGACAAGAATTTTCATGTCTTCTATGACACAAGTTGAATACCTCTCTTTTGTGAGCATTTAGTTGTACCATGTTTACAAGGATTATAAATGATTTATTGATTTATTCAATCGCGACTACAATTGAATCATAACAGAAATGTACTTTTTAATTTAAGTATGAAAAAAATTAAGAACACATAACTTGTCACAATACATTTGTTACGTAATATCCGATGAACAAAGTTTTCAAATGACAGCATACTTAGATTTTACAAAAGATTGTTTATTATTTCACTTGATTGATTTATGTACCTTGTTAGGATGGTTTGCGCGAGATCCATGTATTCTGCATCGTGTTGGAGAAGTTCTTTTACCAGCTGCTGCAGGTGGCATTAAGCAAACAAGGCAAATTGTTTTTGCCGATGACTGTTTTCAGCTGCTAAAGGTCTCTAATCAGAAAACTGTGCATGCCATAAAAAAATGCTATCCAGGCATTACGTGGATGTAAGTCATAGTGATGTGTTGTTTTCTTTAATTCATGTGTTTGTTACTTCATTGATCCAGATCTGCCACAAATTAATCCCATATCTTGCAGATCAGCCACCTAAACACATCAATATTGGCCAATATATTTGTTCCAATGTGCCTAGCCTGAAGGAGTTTTGCGAACCAGCTACAAAGTTACAAGAAGGAACATCAGCCTTGAAAGCAATCTCCACTGTGATGTTGTTATTGCAGAGGTTTGTTTGCTGTAATCAGTCTCTCCAGTTTAGACAGTTTTGCTTGGGGAATGGAGTGGTTAGGTGGTTGAAATGGCAGAACTAAGTACACAACGATAGCTGACTAGGTAGTAGAACCTTGATGAAAACCTAAAATCTTCATCTATTAATACCAGAAGAGGTGATGTTGTTATGAGCTGTCAAAATGTGCTCTGATCATACCACTTGGATTATGGGATATGCTGAGTTGACTAGGCCTCTATAAGTGAACCATCGCTGGCAGGTTGCAGCACCATTTCATCAGTTTGTCTTGCTGAGTTGGAACCCTGGCCCTGCCTGTGATTGATTAGCATGATTAACAGCAAAAGTTTCTATGCTATTGGGAATATTAAATTTTTCATCTTGCATAGCTTGTGCTACTTTCCATGCAGCTAAGTTCTTGTGGTTTTCATAAAAGTATAGATATTGTTCAATTGTTTGATGCTAGGAAAATCATTGTTCTTTGTAGTTTCTATAATTGAACATGAATCAACAGCTACTTTGGGACTTACATGTTAATAAAATTTTCAGATATGAGTTTAAAGCAAACCACGAGGAGTGGGTTAACACTGTTAAACCTAAGCTTGGCCTTGATATCTCTACTCGTGTACTACAAGCTGTGAATTTTTCACATGAAAACATCAAATCTTTGTACACAGTAAGAAATGAATTGCGGGCTGCACTCAAGAATCTTCTCAAGGTAGCCTTTCAGAAGACCCTTCTCTTAATCTCACTTTTTAACAACAGCTACTCTCTGTTTGCATTTTACTGGCTCCTTTTCTATAAACTTCCTGCTGCTGTAACTAATCAATAAGACACAAGACAGTGAGTGGCAGAGGTTTGCTTCCTGCAAGACTAGGGTACTTATGGCAACAAGCCAATACCGGTTGCTTGGTACAATAGACTATTGGCATACACCGGAGGCACTTGATTATT
Source organism: Chrysopogon serrulatus (assembly GCA_015844335.1). Lineage (NCBI taxonomy): Eukaryota > Viridiplantae > Streptophyta > Magnoliopsida > Poales > Poaceae > Chrysopogon > Chrysopogon serrulatus. The sequence continues at coordinate 126,226 of JADLZL010002172.1, forward strand.
GGTGTTGATTTCTCAATTTAACTTCCTTAGAATCCAGTCTTTCAGCATTCTCATCAGTACCATACTTTTTGGCCTTTGGACAAACTGCATTGCGCAAGTACTAACAGAGCAAGGCAACATTAAGATAAAATTTTTTAGTTGAAACAGGAAGGGAATTAATAAGATGACAATGTCTTGGTCCTCTTCATTGTGTAATTACAGTATAAGATGCAATGCAAGGAGAATCAGATCTCAGCATGTGCAAATGATTCAAAGAAATTGGATTAGGCAATGGTACAGAATTTGGGGGGCAGCAACCTTATTGGAATAGACCGACACAGTTATTCCCTATGGGTTGTTCACCTGCTTGTGCCTTGCTATCGCTGCTGCTCTGCCCCAGTGCGCCTCCTGGTGCCTGGTGGGGACCCCCCTGCGATCTGCCTGTGTCGGCGCCTAGCATGCTGCAGAGTGCAGACCTGCAGTGCCAGTCTCCATAGGCTGTTGCAGTGCTGCTCTCCATGTGCTGCTGCCCCTCCTCTCGTGGTTCCACCACCGTGACGTGTGTGTCATGCTACAAGGACATATGCCTTCAACTTCATGCTCTGCAGAAGTCTGACCCTCTCTGTGCTGATGCGCCTGTGTGGACAGCAGCACGCCTGCACCAGCAGCGGCTGCAGCCTGACTTGCACAGGGCACAGGTGCAGCTTGTCTGGGCGTACCCCTCGGGATTGGGTACTGCAGGAGCAGGTTCGCCACTAAAGGATTGTGCTATAGCTTAGCTAGGGTTTGCTGGTGTGAAGGGAGAGCAAGAGATGTCGAGAGGGAGAGACACGGGTTAGGGTGAGGAAGAGATGCTGAGTGGGCGATGCATGGGGTGGGGTGAGGTGAGGCATGGCTAGGGCGTCAAGGCCTCAAGGGATCGTGAGCGAGCTAGATAGGGTGATAGCTGGTGTCTGCTGGGACTGCTACCACCAATTGCTGCTTGGCCTGCTACTGCAGATGGATATAAGGTCATGAGGGTGTCCTACAGCAGCATATAGGATCATAGAAATACAATGGGACTATTCAGATTTTTTTGAGCCATGCCTTGGGCGACAACCCAGTGGCTCTAGGCCCATGCCACCCATCTTGCCTCATAAAGACAACAAAGCGTTTTAACAGAGAATTTTGATTCGGTGAAAAAAGGAACTGATGATGGATCCTAAATTTATCATTTGTTAGTGGACCCAGAAGAAATAATAAAAATGTGTGCATGTGTTATTTTTTTATCAATTCCTTTAAGTGACCATATTGATCACTTGAGAATTCCTTCATATTGCTGTATCACCATGTGCTAATCTATTATAAATCTTGTCAAACAGTTCATTATTAGATTGAGTGAAGGGTTTGTCCATGATAACTTTGCTTTTAACTCTTTGTTTCACGTGTAGGATACTGGAATTTTAGTTCTACCAACCACAGCTGGATATCCTCTAAAGAGAAACTCTAAAGAAAGACTATCATCTGGATTTGAGGATAGAATGTACAAATTTGTAGGCATTGCTGCACTTTCTGGCTGTTGTGAGGTAAAGCAGTATCTCTACGCAATTTCATTATCTTATTTCATTCCTTTTGAGACTAATATAATCATTATCTTATTTCATTCTGCTCACTTTGTAAGACTCACTTTTGCAGGTCACTATTCCCATGGAAAATCTGGATCGTCATGTATCTTTCTTTCATTTGTAGCAGCACATGGATCAGACAAGTTTCTTCTTCGTACTATCTTGGATACATATTCTCTCATCCAGGACCAAGTAGTTTTGGCATCCAAGTTGGAAACTGCACCAGTAACCAATGCTGATGTTGATGTCAATGCATCAGAGCTTCTGAAAGAAAAGGTCTGTTCAGCAAACAATCTCTCTCTTGTCTCTCTCTTTTTTTGTGACAGAGCAAACAATCTGTTTTGCACTTGATTTTTGCTTGGAGAGAGTAGTATTATGTAATGAAAGATGGGTTGCATGAGTTAGATTAGTCCTGAAAAGACCGATACAAGTCTTTCTACCTTTACTAGAAGATGTCATCACATTCTGTCTAGTCCTAAAATATTATGGGTTCTTAATTAGTATTTTATAGGAAACATGGTATACCCTTATTTCCTAGTCTAGATTTCAGTTCTTTTTTGGGTACTGATAAACTATTCTTTGCATTTGTAATTGTATATAGTTAGTCTTGTCTGAATCTGTATAGTAGGGCAACTTGATCTTTGTTCTCAGCATTAAAATACTAGATAAAAGTATGAAAACTTAACCAAAATTATGAACATGCAGATGGTTACTGTCTTATGAAGTGGTTGTGGTACAAGAAAATTATTCAAGTTTTTGCAGCCACCAACTTAAAGCAACCAAGTTCATTTCTTCAGTTCATGTTGTTCATTTCAAACTAAGTAAGTCTGTGCTCCCTTGACAGGGAAATAGTGCTTTCAAAAGAAGACAGTGGAGCAAGGCAATTGAGTTTTACTCAGAGGCCATCAGTTTGAGCGACACAAATGCAACATATTACTGCAACAGAGCAGCAGCTTATCTGGAACTGGGCCGGTATACTTTATACTAGCCATATTTTCCTGCTCAAAGTTTTTCTGAAGTTAGTATACTAAATCTGGCATATTTTATCTTATGTAGTTTTAAGCAGGCTGAAGCAGATTGTGATCGGGCTTTACTGTTGGATAGAAAGGTAAGAGGTTTTTTAGATGCAATATTACCATGCTGTTATGGTGACCTATCTGTAGCATTGTCAACCCTAAGAGAGGAGTTCCTAAGGTTTATTGGTAGTCCTGGATGATTCTGATATCGTTATCATCTTGTACTGTTATGGCAACATCAAATCCTTACTGTGAATTTCATTTGTTGCTTCAGAACGTTAAAGCATATCTACGGGGCGTGGTTGTGCAAGGGAAGTAACTTTGAATCACAAAGAAGCACTTCAAGGTGCGGTAGTTTTTCTGCCATTGCATTAACTTGTTGTTCTTAGCAGCATATAAAAAACACTAAAGTTTACATTTTGTTGTGTTGATTGGCAGCAAGTTGCACCGAGCAGATGTCTTTGGTTGAACATGCATACCTTTTTTTTTTTTTTTTTTGGGATTGTGTGTGCTGCATGTTCTTTCTCCTCGTTACTCTTAATTGATTTTATATTAATCTATTGTTATGAAGAGTTTTTTTATTATATTATGAATGAACTATCAGAACCAAATTGTTTGTTATACTGTCTAAAATACACTATGCACAGAACTTTCTGAAAAGAGCCTGCCTCATTTGCACCTTGCATAATCTGTTGCCCTTGCAGATTTCAGGCATGCTTTGGCTTTGGAGCCACAGAATAAAACAGCCCTTGCAGCGGAAAGGAGACTGCAGAAACTCCTGAAGTGATATGGGGAGCAGTACCACCTCCGACTTGTAAATTTTGGAAATTTTGGAAGATTCTGCCTGGTTGAAGGCAATTTTGATCGGCTGGTTGTTAAAGGAAGAAATGTCCGTGCGATCTGCAGGATAAGAGTCATTAAACTCTTCTTCTTTTGCGGTCATTCGAAAATTTGTATCTCACGATGATTGTGAGGAAATTTTGATATAGCTTATTGCGACAAGAATTTGACTAATTTGTACTGTGAGATCTTCCTGGCGCCGTCCAGTATGGAAAGTGTCAATCTTGTATATGCACTCTACACTGCTTCGATCAGAAGGCCGAGAACACATGTGAGCGCTTGGCTCTACTGGAGTCTATCTATCTATATGATTGTGCGGTGCAGTGTCTAATTTTCGAGGCGTTGAGCTGCCTTTTGCCCCCTCATTCTCTTATCATTCCACCAGTCACCGCTGCTAGCTGTTGGAGATTTGTGACACCTGTGCAAATTTCTTTGCTCCCACTGAATTCACGTTTTGTTTCTTTCCTGTGAAGCCGTGATGAATATGTGGAAAAATTGATCAGCTACGTATAGAAAAGGGAAATGTGTACCTTTCTATTCTATCGGCTTCATGTATTTATACAGGCAGAAATATCTATCCAGCGAAACCACCAAATTCAACGACCACGTCCTGTTCGCTCAGCGGTCCAGACGAGCGTGTCCACGTACAGTACTCCGCAAGTAGCAATCGAAACGAAACACATAACCACGTCGCCGACACGGACCGCCGGTTTGTCGCCTCCTTCCTCCGTGCGCGGGCGAACGTTTCTTTCTCCGTGGCATCACGCATTCACGCCTTGCATACCTGCACTTCTCTTGCTTTCCTCCACGGACTAGCGCGCTCTCTCTCTCTCTCTCTCTCCCGCAGCAATGGAGACGCAGCAGCGCATGCAGCAGCTCCGCACGCCGATGGACCCGCTGGCGTCCCTCGTGTCGAGCTTCGTCTCGGCCTTCTCGCCGCTGTCGTCGTCGTCGTCGTCGAAGCAGCAGGGCTCCACGTTCCTGCTCCTGCGGCTCCCCGTCGCGGCGGCGCGCGCGCTCACCGTGCTCCGCCGGCTCCTGCTGCTCGCCACGCATGTTTTCATCTCCCTCTTCTTCATGTTCCTCTCCGCGCTCGCGCCCGGGCCACCGGCGCCGGCGCCGGCGCCGGCGCTCGCGACCACGCTGCCGCGCATGGAGCCGGGGGTGCCCTGCGGGGACACCTGCGTGGGGCGCGCGCTCGCGCACGTGCTGTCCGTGGCGTCCAGGCTCCCCGTGTCCTCCCGCAAGTACGAGCTGGTGGGGCCTCGCGGAGCGGCTGCTGGACGACAACGTGCACGCCAGCGTCGGCGCCGTGAACCGGGCCGCGCTCGCGGGCGCGTTCGCGCGCACGCTGTGGCAGCTGGAGTCCGCCGCGGGAGGGAGTGGTGGCCCGGGATGGAGGTGGCCGTGCGCGCGGTGCGGACGGGGATGCGGTGGTGGAGGCCCACGACCGCGGCGTCCTCGCTGGACGAGGGGTTCGGCGGGCCCGCGGCGGAGAAGCTGGCCGCCGAGCTGCTGTGGCTCGCGCAGAAGATGGCGGAGTGCGGCGCGGCAAGCGAGGCCGTCGCGCAGTTCGGCGCCGCGGAGAGGCTCGGGAGCCGCGCGCTCGTTGCCGAGCCCGCGCTTCAGGTCTCCCTGCTTCGCCTTGCCGGTACGTCAAAAACTCTTCTTTTTTTTTTTTTTGGCCGAGCGCTGCGGAACTTTCTCTGATCCAAACCTTTCGAAGATCGCATAGAAAACACATTAGTATTGTGAATTCATGACCGTTTCTTGAGGGCTTGTGCTGAAATTCGATTTGGTTGGATTTTCACACATGTCGTTTGTGGCGGGAGAAAAGCTGGTCGCGAGGGCTGCAAACATGGGTGGAGAGCGTGGATGGTGTGAACTGATTAGGTTGAGCTTTGTCCCTAATGTTCGAGATCGACCAGGTGTCATCATAATACGTACAGCCATCCATTAATAAACTGACACGATTTGCTGTGCCTGCAACCTTCATCTGCATTAATAATGGGTTAATGAAGTACCGAAGAAAACAGGAATTGGGCGATCAGTTACATGTCCAACTCATTCCATTAATTCATGCGCAGTGTTCTTGTTCAAGCACGCCAACTCGAGTGAATTCGAGCAGAGCGCGGGAGGGAAGGACGACAAGGCCGCGGTCGCCGAGCAGCGGATGGCGATGCTGCGGTCGTGGCTGCCGCTGCTGTGCCGCGGCAGCAATGGCACGGACGCACCGGTGCTGACGAGCCGGGAGCGGCCGGAGATGGTGGCCGTGCTGGAGGACCTGATCGACAAGCTCAGCTGGGAGCAGCGGGAGGAGGTCCTCGCGCTCTGGCTGCACCACTTCGCCGCCTGCCCCGACACCGACTGGCCCAACCTAGAGAGCTGCTACACACGATGGTACGCCGAGGCGCGCAGGATGATGCTCGCGTAGCGCGTGAACTGAAGAATGCAAATCTTGTACCATACTCCATGTAGCATTGTAGTATCTGAATTTGTACCTATGCAGTATAGCAATTAGCAAAACGCATTGACTGAAGAATTCGCATCTTGTACCATACTCCATGTAATATTGTAGAAGAACGCAAAACTTGTACCATACTCCATGTAACATTGTAGTATCTCAATTTGTACGCATTGACTGAAGAATGCAAATCTTGTACCATACTCCATGTAATATTGTAGTATCTGAATTTGTACATATGCAGAAATATCAATTAGCAAAACGGGAACAGGAAAAATGAAGCAGCTCTATCTGAGAAGCTCCTTAGAACATGTAGAGCTGTTTTCCTAAATGATTCATTAAAACTGCTTCAACTTCACCAATAGAATTGCTCGTGGAGCTGATTAGCTCAAGCCAAAAAAAAAAAAAAATGACTTTACTACCTAAGTGGATGTTCATGGGCAACACTGAATTGCTAATTTCCTTGCCACACCAACAACGGCAGGACAATCGAAAGTTACTTCTATTGTGATGCTGATGCCCCGCCCCAAAAAGGCCCCAAAACGCAGATACATACAGTACATATTTCAGAACAAGACACACTGCTCAACACCAGAAACTTTATTCCTCCAAAGAATTGGGCTGTAACAACTGAAAATAAGGCGTGAAAGCAAGGATGTACTTATTCTAAGGAGGAGGATACAACGAGTAATACAGCCGTTACAACAAATTCTGGGTGTTCATATCCTGATCGCTCTACTGTACTGTACATATATATCCATGCAGACAAAAAAGGTTACACTTCATCTTAGCTCACTTGTAGAGTTTGTCCTTCCAATTGCACTTGGTTCTCCAATCGAAACAGATGCTAATGATTTGGAAGCCCAAGCAGTCGCATTCATTGCCCCCTCCTGCAGATTTCCTCGCTTTGAACTTGAAGGGCATAGCCTATGAAACTTCTGTCTTGCTTGCTCAAGGTAGGTGAGGAAATATTCATGTGCCCCCATCAAGTTTGCAAACAGATTATGCCTCCTCCATGCCCATCTAGCAAAGGAATCTATCTTTGGAAAAATATGGTACAGCAACCTCAAAATAACAAATGCAGTCGCCAATGCTAGATAAGTATCCTGCTGAAGTATTTTCTCTGGTGACCGAGCCCACCAGAATGGGCAATTTTCCTGTTCAGCCCTTTTTATGCTCAATATCATCCAAGGGATGTACCATGGCCTCCCCTGCAGTTGACTTCACCGGAAGCATTGATACCTTCATCACATAAATTTACCATTTGTAAATGACTTAAGCATAGTAAGCACCAAGAACAAGGTTAAATTTTCTGGAAAAAAGAGAAACCACAAGCAAGCTGGGAAAAGGCGAGCTCAGTCCCCTACATGGATTAGTTTCTCAATATGCAAAGCGACAAATATGACTTATGACAATCATGCTACTAAAACCATCCCACTAAAAGAGAAGAGCGGGTCACTAAGGAAAAAGAAACACACCTGAGACATCAGTATAGAAAGCTGCAAGTGATTTAACAGTCCTTGGTCCGTGATACCGTACTCTCATGGTTGAATTCAAGAGAAAGAGTGTTGGGAAACCATGAATGCCGTATCTCGAAATTATGCTGCAGATCCAGCATCAGATTAGCATTCCACCAAAATAGATGTATTCTGATAAGAAATAAATTTTCTTTACACCATACGAGGACAAACCTTGGCCTAATTGCAGATTCCTCAAATGCAAAATGTCGAATAGTTGGGAATAAGGAAGCCAATGTCTCAAAATTTGGTTTGCATTCTTGCGAGAACGGGCACCACGAGGCATAAAAAGTACAGCAATATAGTCATCCTTGTTTGCGTGAAGAAGATTAACTGCCCTTGCCAACGTGACTTCATCTCCCTAAAAGGGTAAAAATCAGTCAGATCCAAAATTTACAACTACAACAGGTAGAAATACCTTATGCTCAGCAGCTCAGGTGGGAGAAAGTCAAAACTATATAGGAATAGTGTTTTTTTACTTGATTTGATTTGACATAACATAACAAGAATATATGTAGCTGCTAAAAGTCTAAAGCAATGAACCGAAACAATTATTTACACATAACCTGAGAACCACCAACAAAATAATAATAGTAGTTACGAACCGTAGAGAAGATTTTTGTTTCCCTCTGCAACTACGCAACCCCAACTTTTCATACCAAACAATTCGCATCACAAATCATTTGCAAGTTTTCACTCCATCACACAACAAATGACTCCTATATGGGACCTCTCAGTATGGTAATGGAACGAACAAATTCGCATACGTAATTTTTTTTTTTTTGGCTATTTTATCACAACGCTGCAAATATCTTACCTCGATGACGCCGACCGGGTCGCCAAGGCGGCGATCCAGCGTCGAGCACGTGTCCGGAGTCCCGAGGACGGATTCCACGATAGTAGGCACCAGGCACGTATCGTGGGGCGGGGATACAGCGGCGGCGGAGGGACCAACGCCGGCGAAGAGAAAGGGGAGGAGCAGCGCTGTCCACCACGGCAGTCGCCGCGCCATGGCGATGCAGCGGGGAAGGCCGAGAGAAGGGGGGGACCTAGATCTGGAAGCCTCGAGCCCACCGGTGGCCGCGGCGCGCGCGCTGGGCTACGCTCACCGCCGGGAGGGGCGCTGCCGCGGCGGCCACGGCGACTCGGGCGGCGGGCGCGACGGTGGGTGCGGGGAGTGGGTTCGGTGCGTGCGTGAGGCCTGCGTTGCTGGGGGTCGCTTTATCGGGTTCGGGCGCTACCCGACCGTCCGATCGCGATCGGATGGCGCAGGCGCGCTCGCCAGCCAGTCTGGACCTCGGGGTGCGCCGGTCGTCTTCGGGCATGACGGGCGGGGCCGGAACGCGATGACGCGCGCGTGGGCCCCGCCTGCAGCAAGGTGAGACTGTACAATGAGCGCGACACGGCGCGTGTATGACGTGTGGGCCCGTATGTATGTCGGCCCGTGTATGCCATGTGGGCGTGTACCTGTCAGGGTGTCAGTCGCTGCAGACCTTGGAGCTTGGGCTCCGCCGGCGGACGACTCACGGCTGCCGTGGAGAATCTGATTTTGCCTTTGGCCGGGGGGCCATGGATAATTGGGCGACGGAGAATCTGTGCGGCTTGCTGCTTGTTTTGTGGCAATTCTCGTGGACAAAACTTTGCATCTGGTACCTGTGCCTGTGTCACACCGCGAGAGGGTAAAAAGAACCGCACTTGGCTGTCGAAATGATTCGTCGTTCTTGTTCTTGCTGTAAAATGGAACCGAATGGAGGCACGGAGCCATGGGGAAAGGAATGAATTGGGGGCAATCATTTTTGGGCTCAGATGCCATGTCACTGTCGCTACAATTGCTTCTGAGATTATCCCAGCTGGCCAATAACGGAATTATATGATTTGCAACCAGACGCGCATTGTGGATATTACGCTAGAAAGCAATGTCTTTATCAGAGCACCAGTTTCATTTCAACTACAGCCAACTGATTGAGAAAAAAAATGCTTTACAAGGGGTTTGCCGCTGTAGCTTTGAGTATTAGGAGGTTAAAACATATTACAACTACAGCTAAGATGAACTGGAGGCTCAACCCTCACTTATACAAGGATAATACAGTAGCTCTGCTTTTTGGTACTTCAACCTTGCGAAACTATCAATTATTTTCACCACCTGGTCCATGTCGTGCAACTCCACTTGCAAGGATAACAGAATTGATTCGGTCAAAAAAAAGGGACAACAGAACTGTGCTTTTTGGTGTATATTTCAAGAAGCAAGTATTTCGTGTTTAGCTTTTCCTGGGCCTTTTTTCAGTGGTTCTACACCGCGCAGGGGATGAGTGTGGATTCAAAAAATTCCCGTCATTTGGCCTGTGGACTATTAATATGTCCAGTATGGCATACTAGACATATAAAAAATTTGAGAACTGTGCCACTATCCTAGATTTAATGCCTGTGGACTATTAATATGTCCAGTATGGCAGTATCTGAAATAGTTTATACTTAATCCATCTGGTAAATCCATGATAGTAGCATGCAAATTCATCTGTATTGTCTCTTGTTATGTTGCAAACGTAAAACAATGGTTATTTGTGTCAAGCATCTGAAGATTGTTGTATCGAAGTCATTTTAACTGTCCCACCAACGATTCACATCTATCTTGCTGGTACCATCATCTAGAGTGAACCCAGCATCTGTGACGCGCTCAACCTTACCCAACATGCGTCCAACAAGACTAACATGCAATTCAGAGTAAAATATAACAGTTAAAATGACTTGGATACACTAACTATATGCTCAACGCAAAAGCATCTGAAACCAGATGTATTAGGACATTAAAAATTGTTGGAAATAAGTTGCATACAAAGGGAAGCGTTTCATTTCAACCAAGCATATTCAGAGGCTGATTTTGAACAAAAAAATATATCAGTAAAACAGGTAATTTTTCTATCTTAGTGTAACCACTAATGAGCAATCTTTCATCCAAGCACTCAAGCATCCAAAATACAATATTGACACACACAAAAAACAATGTTGATTTAGCCCCCAAATATACTCCCATATCTGGTGCATGAACGAATCTTAGAAGCCTATATAAGCACCGCCAGAAGAAGCAAAAATCTGTACCGTGGACACCTGGATGCCACTGATCGTGCAATTAGACTTGTCATCGCTTGCCTGTACTGCGTCCCTGATCTGCTTCACAGTAAGTGGGAGTGGGAGCAGCATCTGTGCGTTCCATCCCTGCTCACCACACCGGTCAATTGGGAGCGCCCATGAAAGTTCAGGGGATGGGGAACAAACGGACGAAAGGGAACAATTCAGGGGAGTGTGAGGCATGATAGTTCAGGGGACTCTGAGACATGATCACAATTCAGTGTCGACAGTTCATAAATCTCATGCCAGAAAGAACTAGCAAGACATGACTTGGTAAAACAAAAAACAGCTATAGAATTACCCCAAAAATCATCCATAGGACTGTTCAATATTGAAACTTCGGTTCATGCAAGAATTAAAGCATTTTTAGCAGCCATGAATCTCTAACCTATTAGAAGCACAACTACCCATACCAGCAAGTGAAACTCTGAAATAAGATATACTAGTTGACATAACCATCCTTCCGCCCCCTCAAACCCAGGCCGCATAAGTTTTTTCTCGCGCTTCTCAATCTTGCGCACCTTCTTCTGATGTGCCCGATCCCGGATGTTGTGAGTCCTTTTCTTCTGCTTCTCCTTCCTCTGTTTGTCCACGGTCTTCTGCCTCTCCTTCCACTGTGCAGAATGCTTCTGCTGCCGCTTTACCTCCTTCTTCAAGCTCTCCTTAATCAGCTTGGGGTCATCGTGCACCTTCTCCCCAGCAGCGCGTCTTCTTGCCGTATCCCAAGCAATCTTGCTTGCCTTCTCAGGATCCTTCTTCGCCTCCTGCAACCGTTTGGCCTGCTCCAGCGCCTTCTTCTTGTTCTTAATAACCCTCCTCTTCTTCCTGCGCCTTAATTCCTTTGGGTCAACAAACACATTAGCATACACGATATCCGGCTTCTCCGCGGCCTCCTTCCTGACCTTCTTCCCATTCTTGCTGTCCTCTTCGGTGCCATCATCACGCTTACGCTTCTTGCCCTCACCTTTACCCATCTTTTCATGCTTCGCCTTTGACTTCTTGCCCTTCTCTTTCTTGGGCTTATTCAAGAACTTAGAACTGGTGCATCGGTTGCCTTGAAGCTCAATGAGGCATCTACTAAGCCTTTCCTGCAACTCCTCAAGGGTCACCGAACTGTCCTCATCATCGTCCTCCTCTTCCTCCTCCTCCTCCGCCTGGTCCGCGACTGACTTCTTGAGGAGGTCGAGGGTGGAAGCGGGCGCCGCGGAGGGGTCGAGGCGTGCGCGGCGGGCGGCCTTGACGTTGGCGCGGGATTGGGCCTTCATGGCAGCCTTGGCGACCTTTGAAAGGCCCTGGTACCACGGGCGGTCCTCATCGCCGTGCGGGAGGTAAAAGCGCGGCGGGATGAGCTGCACGAGGGCGTCAATGAAGAGGGCATGCCCGTTGATGCCGCCGGGTCGGCCGCCGCCGTGAGGTCAAGGGCATGGTGGCCGAGAGGGATTCGTCGTCGCTTCGCCGCTGCACCGGCCGTGAGGGTTTCCCCGTCATCGGCAGGGTTTGGATTTGGGAGGAGGGTTTTCGTGCCCATCGCAGTTCCATGTA